>CAUYLG010061757.1:0-146172 GCA_963573385.1 Cacajao melanocephalus | reverse complement strand
CCATTTCTCGTGAACACCTGTGGGAAGTCATGCCTGATCTCTACTTCTACAGAGATCCTGAAGAGATTGAAAAAGAAGAGCAGGCTGCTGCTGAAAAGGCTGTGACCAAGGAGGAATTTCAGGGTGAATGGACTGCTCCAGCTCCTGAGTTCACTGATACTCAGCCTGAGGTTGCCAACTGGTCTGAAGGCTTGCAGGTGCCCTCTGTGCCTATCCAGCAGTTCCCTACTGAAGACTCGAGTGCCCAGCCTGCCATGGAAGACTGTTCTGCAGCTTCCACTGCTCAGGCAACTGAATGGGTGGGAGCAACCACTGAATGGTCTTAAGTTGTTCTTATGTGGGCTCTTAAACAACATATAAGATTCATGGAAAATAAACATTGAATTTCTGAAAAAAAAAAAAAGAAGAGGACCTTATAATTATTGCCCAAATATTCTAATAAATCTATTAATAGGCCCATCTTGTTTTTAATATCCAAGAGCTCTTTTTTGTTCTCTGGCTGTTCTTGTCTGATAGCATCCAGTTCTTTTTGCAGATACACTATATTCTAAGAAGAGTATTGCACAGCGTTACACAGATATGGAGGTACCTTGCTGGGGAAAGCTGGGAATTCAGGCAAGTTAACAGCCCAGAGCAGCGCTATCCCATGGAACTATAATCTGACTCAATTATGTCATTCTAAATTTTCTGATAGACACATTGGAAGAAGTGAAATGGAAGAGGTTGAAATTAATTTTAATAACATTTTATTTAATCCAATATATCCAATATAATATTTCAACATGTAATCAACACAAAAACCTGTTAATGAGATATTTTACATTTTTAATTTTATTCACAATACGTTTTACATTTAAGCATATCTTTATTTGAATGTGTCACATTTCAAATGCTTAGGAGCTATGTATGACCCATGGCAATTATGTTGTATGGTTTGGATATGCAGAGAGCTGCACCAGCCATGCCTGCAGGCTAAGTTCAAATCTGCTCTGAGATCCTGAAGAACGTACTTTCTGGCCTGGTTCCCATCTTCTTGCAGGTTGCTTCTGGAATTTGCCCCCAACAGCCTGGCCTCCTGGATGGTGGGGGCTGGTGCCTTGCTCCATCTCAGGTCCCCGGTCAACACCCATCCTCCTCTGCATAATTTCTCCTCTTGGACATCATGTGTGTTATTGCATTTGCTCCTGATCTCAACCCTTTCAAAGTTTTGGTTCCCCCAGGGATCACTTCACAGGACCTAGTTCTGTAAGCATCATTCTTGGGCTCTACTTAATACCCCCAGGCTGCTGCCCAGCTGCCCAGCCTCTTAAACTGGCTAGAAATGCTGCAGCCTGAAGGTTTCATGAAAGGCTGAAAGGAGCTTGTCCCTGTTACACTGTATCTGGCCAGCAGCCAGTTTATCTCTAACCTCAAACTCTAGGTAGGGTGTGGGCTCCGGCTCCACTCACAGCTGCTCAAGAACTGGTGTGGCCTGGGGCTGTTGTGTCTAGGGTCTGGCCTCTGGGCCTTTGCATGGGTAGAGAGAAGACAAGGTCAGGAGAAATGCAGCAGGGGCCAGTAGGAGGAGGCAGAAGAGATGTCCCCAACCCCTTGGGGGTAGAGGGCCTGGAATGAGGAGCCCCAGTCTGTACCCAGTAGGATCTCTGAAGGCCAGGCCAGACAGGTGTGCCTGGTGAGTCAGCCCTGGGCCCCTGCCACCCTCCCTTTTACTTACAGCTCACACAATAGCTCGATTGTGTCATTGCACTTAGCTTTGGCTTGGGTTCCAGCACAGGGACTTAGCCCAGGGACCTCTAGAGGACAGAGAGAAACAGCTATGAGAGAGGTCTTTGTGCAAATCTATCCTGCAGGAAGGAGCCCCAGGGGTATGGTCAGCATGGCTGTGACTGACAGCACAGCGTAAGAAGAGCTGGTTTCAGCCACTGGCTTGGACTCATGGCCAGTGGGTGTCAGAAAGCGACTGAAGGGAAGTTTATCAAATAGGTGGACAATTGCTGTGCATTTTAAGTGGAGGTTCACACGAAGGACTCTGAGAGTCTGAACTCCAAGAGAAGTTAGCAAAGTCTCAAGATATTGCAATAATATGTAACCAGATGAATAATTTGAATATACTGTATTTACCTTTTTGTCTGCTGTCATCACATGCAGAAACCTATTTAAGACTGAAAATAAAAAAGAAGGGTTGATTAGGTCAGCCGAGAGTCTTCTGGGACCAACACCTTAGCACCTCCCTTTTGCAGGAAGTGAAAGCTTAAAAAAAGCTTAAACCCTTTTGCAGGAAGTGAAATTTCTGAACAGCTATGACTTATCTGCTACAGATGTGCTGTCGCTACAGCATGTTTCGACACAGGCCATAGCGGGGCACTAATCCGAGGCAGAGATGAGGGTGCTAAGAATTACGCAGCCAACTCTTTTGTCTAATGTGTCAAACACAGATGTTGCAAGGGGTGTTTTCTAGGTCTTAGCATCTTGTATTCTAAAGGAAATAGGGAGCAGCAGGGTTTTTTCACTGAATGTTGTGTTAAGATCTTAAAAAGTATATCCTCCATGGTCCCAGGTTTGACCAGCCTGCGGGCTCCACGTGATGACATTATCAAGGATAACTCTAGTTTCTGTAGCTTTATCCCATTCATTAACTCCAGGTCTCCAGCCCCACTCAGGGTCTCACCTGGTCATTTCCGGAGACACTGGGTGAGTCTGTGAGGATCCCTTGCATTCTTCCAGGGAGGCTTTTCTTGCCCACACCCACTATTCTGGCCCCGTTGCATGTATAGGAATGCCATTTTCTTCAGCACGTGCGTCCCCCAGTGAGCTCAGATGGGAACTTGCGGTGTGAAGGTGGGGACCGTTCTCAGGCAGACATTACGCTCTCCTTTTTCTTTTCTCTTCCCCCCAGCCCTACTCGTTCCTTCTCGTTCTGTCAGGAACCCTCATGGAAACGCATTTCTGCCTCACCTCCAATTGTACATTCACAGACAAGTCTGAACCTAAGTAACTCAAATAAGAAGATTCCACTACTAGTGGATTTATTTGAGAACTAAACTCTGGAGAAAACTCTCAGGGTGTAACAGGATGTAAACCGGGACTCTGTACCTTTCAGGTTTGGCAGGAGCCCCCATGACTGAGGACAACATGGTGGGTTCATCTCCCAAGGTAGAATGACGGGTGCTGTGCCCTGAAGCAGAGTGCACGGAGACTGTGGATCCGGTTCTGCCGGTTCTTCCTGTCACCCAGGAAGGCCTCAGAGCAGGCTCTGGTGGAAGAGATTGAGAGTGAGGAATATGTATGGGTTGCCCACGCCCCACAGAGAAGTACTTCCCCTTCCTTCAAGAAAAGTGATTTGGACTTCATGAGAGCTGGATATCATGTTGCCTAGAGTTTGGGATAAAGAGAAACTTTTGTTTCCCTCCTACTAAGCCTAAGGGCTAGAGCAGCTCTTCGGTGGGAGCAGAATGAAGAAAACAGGCTGGGTTGGAAACAGGGGGTTCCCAGCTGCGTTGAGAACAGTGCATGTGCACTTGCATGGCAGGTGATGCGTTCTAGAGAGCTGTCAGGGACCCTGTAGAGAGGACCTGGCCTGGGGTCATTGTAAGGGGTGTCCCACCAAGAAGGACTGCCTGGGACAGAGGAAGCCTCCAGCAGAAGCTCAGAGGCCATGGGAAGAGTCAGACAGAACCAGCCATAGGACAGACACCACCCACATGTCCCAGCAGGGGGATTCCAAGCATTGGCCAATGTGCGTTGTGGGAGGAAGAGCCAGCAATTGCACATCTATCCACATCCTGATTACAAAGGAGCCAGTCAGGAAAGGCATTTCCTCCCCACACCATACCTTTCTGCCCCTTTCCAGCCCACTGCAGTGAGAGGGAGGCGGGGAGGCAGGTGAGGAGTAGGGAAGGAGCCACCACACTGTCCTCAGCTCTGCAGGTTTCCAGTCAGCACAGGCCCAAGCTGGGGTCACCTTAAGCTGGACGAAATTTTGGAATCCTGTTGGATAGGAATTTTCAACTACTGAAACAAGACTGGTTTTGTGCCCTAAGGGGTCAAGAATGTTGGGAGACTTTCTCAAGATTTCATGCACAGGTACGAAAGAAGGAAAGAATTTAAAGAAGCCATGGGAGGATAAATCATTTTCTGCTTGCCCCTAACGAAGCCAGTTGCAGAGAGCACCGTTAAACACAGTCACACAGTCACTCACGGTTAATCTACATAGAGGAATTTAAAATACTCTCTAGGCACAAATCTAAAGTGCTTGGACTATGAGAGGCCAATGCCAGCTCATTGAGGTCTCCACTCACTCAACATCTGCATATTGAGGACCATGTGTGCTATTAGTGCCCTAAAGGCAGTATTTACTCAACTTGTTTTACTCAAACTCTTATCTCTAAGCATCAAGAACCTACTAGGTGTGGCAAACATCTGAGACCCAGTGAGAAAAGAGTGGCCTTCCATTTCCTGCCTCACACTCACTTGGAGGCAAATACCATGCCTGCAGCAGAGAAGCAGTGCAGTCACTACCGCTACAGGGTTTCAGCGTCATTTCTCTCATTCTCTCTCTCTCCCTACCTCTCTCTGCCTGCATTCTTGAATTTATGTGGGCAATGTAGAAGGAAAATAAAATCTCAGGACCAGAATTCAAGATGCCAAAAGGAAAAACTCAGCTGAAAGCTGAGTCATGCAAGACCTTTCCTTTTGTTCCTAAGAAGACAGCTACAGATAAAAAGTTAAAACAATCTCCCCAGGTAGCTACTCTACGTTTACCTTATCCTTATGTAAAATGCCAGTTTACTGAGCATGAGGGAAATACCTAATTGACTATTCCCCTACCTGCTCCTTTTCTCTTGCAACACATGGATTCAGTATCGTGACCATACGCTCCCTCTCTCCCCTCTAGCCCACTTTCCTCCTTTAAATATTGAAGCCCCCAGAATCATCTTTGGAAAAAAGCATGGACCACAGACTGTCCCTGTGGCTTTGTGTTTCTTTTTCCTGGGCATATCCTTATCCTTGACAAAATAAACTTTTAAATTGATTGTGACCTGTCTCAGGTACTTTTTGGTTTACAGCAGTAACGTGTGCATAATGCAACTGCACTTGTATTTCATAATATCTTTATGTGTTCTTATTACTCAGGTAAGCCATTTTTATTGTGAGAAAAATCAGAAGATACAAATACATTTGAAGAGAAAAAACTTCTCATCTTCCCTATCTCCCAACCTTAATTTAGTCTATGTCTTTAATTAATTTGGCCTATTTCTAGATCTATCCACTTTGGACATGAGATTTCTGCTAAGACGGGTGAAGATTTCGTTTATTTACACCACATTTCACCTCCCCTTTCCCATCATTTCAGTTTTTCACATTACTATTTTCTTTCTTTATAAGTTACCTTGGTGATTCCAGGCAACTGAATTAGACTTTTAGCCACTGTTTATCAACTATGGAAAGGCTATCTTGGGCTTTCCTTCAGCAATCTTCCCCTTTTCACTGACCAGCTTTCCATCTGCAGTTTCCCTTATGCATTGTTAAGGTCAACAACACTTCCAGATGCCGGCAGCCACTCTATCTTCTCTGCTTCTTCCATTTTGTGACTCAGCATTCTCTCAAATCTAAAAATACGAATTCATTCATTTTAAAGGGAGTATTTCTTGAATTAGTTCTGTTTCCTCGGTTGTCAGTTCTTCTATTTTTAGATTGTTTTATTTAGGTTTTGATAATCACTGGTCGTTTGGTCACCTGCCTGTTGAATGCTAGTTTTGTTTACCATAGCCTACCTTAAGTGACAGGCAGAATCCAGGTAACTTATCAGTCTGGAGGCAGGGAGGCATCCACAAGCCACCGCCTGTGTCCCACACAGAGTGCCTTGGGCACCTGTGGATAAACAAGACAGTAGACACCGCTGGGGCTGGGATTCTAGAATCAAGAATGTGCTGACAGTATCACCTGGGCTCATCTTGAATGTAGGAGCTAGAAACCAAGAAAGGTAGCTGGTGACAGGCAGGAAAGAACTTGACTGTATAAAAGCAGATATAAACCACCAAAGAAGATGACCCCAAAAACCTGTTTGGGACCTACCTCAGGCAGACAGTATAATATCTTCTTCTAGCTACAGAAGGGCTTCATGGCATCAAACCCCATGTCTGGAAGTAGTTATTCATTAAATATTTACTGAGCATGTACTTTATGACAGGTGCTGTGCTCCTCTCTGGGGTTTATACACAAATAGGACATGTCCTTCACACAAGAAGCTATGGGAGAGGAAGACACACGTTATATACAGCATGGTGTGGTAAGTGCTACAGTGAAAATGTGCACAGATCCCTGGGGGAATCACACATGGAAGGAGTATGCAGCTCAAAACGAGGAGTGGCTCTAGTCTCTCAGGTGGGAGATTCCTCAATGGAGTCCTGAAGACAACTGGGAGTTAGGTAGAAAAGAGTGGTAATTGGAGACAGAACAATAAACTTTCTAGGCAGAAGGGAGAGTGTGGCAAGATCACGTGTCTGAAAATATAATCTTATGACTCGAAGTTGGTGAGATAAGGCTGTTGAGCTGGACAGAGCTGGGCTACGTAGTACCTCCATGAAAGTTCTTATAACTGGAAATCAGCAGGGAGACGGTGTGTGCCTGGTGCTCTGGTTATTCCCTGATGCATAACTATCCAAAACAATGTCTGCAAGTAACGATGGTCATTTATTTTGCCCATGAATCTACAGTTTGCACAGAGCTTATCAGGAAATGCTTGTCCTTGCTCTATGTGGTATTGCTAGTTTTCTGGGCTTAGGGTAGGGGATTCTGCTTCCAAGGTCATGGTGCTAGTGGTCAGCTGTGGGTCCAGCCAGGGCTGAAGGCCAGAAACCTTGCTGCTTTCCTCATGGGCTTCTCCCTGGGCCTGACCTCCCTCACCATATGGCAGGTGTGTTCCCAGGGTGCCTGTTCCAAGACAGTTGGGCATAAGTTGCATCACCTTTTTGACCTCACCTCCAAGGTCACGTAGCATCACTTCTTCCTCACTGTATTAGTAAAGACAGTCCCAAAGACTGCCGAGTTTCAAGGATAGAGTATTAAGACTCCATCTCTTGGTGGCTGAATGGCAAGGTTTGAAAGAGCCTGTGGGATGAGCCATTTTTAGGAGATGTAACCCCCACACCCACCCAAGGCAGCAACTGTGTGGAAGACAGAAAGTGGGGTTTGAGACAGAGGCAAGGGGACCCATTAGGAGACTTATTCAAGTGAGAAAAGGACACAGTGGAGAGATGAAAATGTGTTCCACAGTCTCTTAGTCTCTGGGAGTTAGAAAAGGAGGTTCAGAAATTATAGAGCAGCAGTCGGCCACCATCTCACCCTCTGGAGGCTTCTGCTGATGGCATTGGTGCCCGGCCTCTGGTTTCAGGGCCAGACTCTGCTGTGGACAGTTGGCTAGCCTGCATCTGGGAGTGTTTTTGTGTGCTCGCTCCACATTAGTCAGGGCCACGGTTTCCATGAAGAAGCCCAGTGCAACTCACAAGGTCCTACTGTTCTCATGATTGGCAGCGACACACACTGCATGGACCAGCAATTCCAGGTGACTTTAGCACTGTGCTGTCCATGGAAACAAAGCCTCCCCAGAGACTACTGCTGAGGGGGAGCTACGGCCTGAGAGTATGAATGGGTCTGATCCACTTTCAAAACACATGAACTCCTGATGGTGGCCTTCAGGGGAGGTGGAGGACCCTCACTCCAAATGGCTAGCTGACTATTCAGGATAACATTCAAGAACGTTCAAGAACATTGCAGATGCTTCCTGAGAGTGTGCTTGTTTTCAAGTCCATGGGCCTTCAAGGGTCAGAAACGGAGGGGTATACAATAACAGTATTCAGTTTGATGGTGAAAGATGAGAACAATTATTAGGGAGTTTCCCATCTGTTTCTTCCCAGTCATGCTCATGGTTGTTCCTTGCAATTCAACCAGCACACATCCTCCTCTCCATCAGCCTAGGATACATTTGTGTTCTCCCAACTGCAGGATGACCCCTTCACCTCTCACTTTCACCAGTAATGAGTGTGCTCATTTCAGGCTCAGACCTGTGGCCTGGGCTTTGACTCTTGGTTGTTATGAAGCAACCAAGCTGGGTGGCTAGCAGAGTTCCACCATCTCAGAGACCTTTGGATGTGGATGAGGACTGCTGAGGCAGACCCACAGAAGGAAATTCAACCTGGAATCGGTACTGAGGTTGGCAGTTCAGGCTGCCACAGGCCCTTTCCAGTAGCCAGCAAGATCGAGTCTTCAAAAACTCAAGAGCCCCTTGCCATGGCATACCCCTTGTGAAAGACGTGTCCACCCTAGGAATCTGTCTGGAGAAGGCTATAGCTGTTCTTTATACTTCTCCCTGTTTGAATGCTCTTCCTATGCTCCTCCCACCATCTCTCTATGCCTAGTTTTGTAGCTTATAAAATAAGAGTGTGGGTCCAAGCAATCTCTAAGGCACCTTCTAGCTCAGAACATTCCATGAGTGTGTTTCCACACCGTATTAGTCGCAGTTCTCCAAAGAAACAGAAACGATAGTATATAGATAATTGGCTCACATGCTTACGGAGGCTAGGAAGCCATATAACCTGCCATCTGCATACTGGAAACCTGGGAAAGCTGGTGTTGTGATTCAGTCTGAGGCCAAAGACCTGAGAACCTGGGGGTGCTGCCGGTGTACACCCTGGAATTGGAAGGCCTGAAAACCAGAAGCTCCAAGGCCTAAGGGCAGGAAAAGATGGATGGCCCAGCTCAAGAAGAGGGAGAGAGAATTCTCTCTTCCTCTGCCTTTTTGTTCTACTCACGCCCTCAGTGGATGGGATTGTGCCCACCCACATTGGCGACAGTGGATATTCTTTACTCTGTCCACTGAGTCAAATGCTAACCTCTTCCAGAAACACCTTCATAGGCACTTTCAGAAATAATATTCAATGAGATATCTGGGCACTCCTTAGCCCAGTCAGGCCAATGCAAAATCAACCCATCACACACAACTTTCCCAGGCAAAGAAGCAGAGGGTCTTGTTAATCACATGAGTGCAACTCTTTGAAGTACATTTTTAAGGAGCAAGAATCGGCCAAGGTCATCCAATGATTCCAGTTTCTTGACTTTCTTCTTTCCAGTGATTTTTTCCTTTCATCCTTCTTGGTTACCAACTGCACTGCCTCCAAATTTGCAATTCACTTAACCTGTTTTCCAGCCGCAATCAGTTGTCCTTCTGGTTCGCTTACTTAATCTTTCAGTCTCATTAAGACCTCCCAATTCATTGATCCCTGGCATTTTCTCTCTCTCTTTTTTTGCATTAGTTTTTCTTTACCTTCCAGCTTATGAAATTTATATCCCATGGTTTATCTTCATAACTATAGTAGAGTCTATTTGATCCAGTGTGATTTGGTCTGGCAATTGGTAACTTAAGTAGAAAAAGTTCAAAAAGTAAAAAAAGTAAGTTAAAGCTGGGAGTTCTAAAAAACGACACATACACCTTTGAACCATCATTTTAGCTAATAACATAGAAATCAGGATTAATTTGCCAGTCTTTTGAGTTAGTCTCATGCCTTTCCTTTGTGAATGGGTCTGCTGATTGGAGTTCTGTGTTCTCGTTTTGCTAAGTCACTATAAAGCCTCCTCTACAACTTCCAGTTTGGTTTTCTTTAAAATGGAGTGAGCATGGAATGACATTTGGAAACCATCTGAGTGCAGTTATGTTCTTACAGTAACATGTAAGCTTGAAATAACAGGTGTTGCAACACTTGCAAGCCCAGAACAAACAGAACTGAACAGTGGAGCGTGGGTGCTCGTGCAGCCATCTGGGCGCCTCAGCCCATAAGTTCAATAAAACTCTCATGCTCCTGAAGGCTCTGTCTCAGCCTTTTTGCCTCTGCAAGCCCCTTCCTGCTCAGACTTCTTAGCCCTTCCCTTTCATCTGATGGCCCTGCCTCTATCACTAGAGCCAAGGACCTTAGAACCAAGCAGTGCCATGAGAGAGTCAACTTGGGTGCCTGATAATCTATTTAAGAATTATGGCCCTAGCAGGAGAACAAATATGAAAAGACTCCCCCAGAGAATGGCCTAGAAAAGAGATTAGTTGCATCTAATAACGTGCAGGTAATAGAAAATAGCCATGACTAGGGAAACAGTTAGCAACTAGGTCATCAGGATCCACGGGGTGGCAGGGAGCACCTGCTGGAAGGGGGCAGCCAAACCCAGGAGGAGCTCACACTTAGCCTGTCAGAGGTTGCAGGCAAGACCACAGCCAGTGTCTGGGTCGAGGACCTTTCTGATTTTTCTTTGTAATTGAAAAATCCCAGCAGCTGAGAAGGTAAACTCACAAACTTCCTAGAAAAGTTACACCAATATTGTCGGGGATGACCATGATTTCTTTCGTATGTAAACATTTCTTAATCCCAGGGAGATTTTGAGTCAAATGTAGAAATGTTTAAGAGAATCAAACTAATAGTATTAATATTTTTGAGATTAAAAATCTTATACATATTTGGTAGTTTAAGTGTTTGTAAAATTTAAGATAATTGGGGCTGTTAATTTAAAATGTATAATTAAATTTAGGCTTTTTATTCTAGGTTATAATCTTACTAAATATACAGCATTGGAGCATTTAGGAGAATTAAGACTCCTAAGTATATTTCTAAGTTTATTAGAATTCCAAGGATTACTTAAGTACTTGGAAAGGTTGTGCGTTAATTAGGTAGCTTAAGTGCTTCAGAAAGGAAATGGAATTAACAGACACATAAGTGTTAAAATACTTAAAGGATTTATTTAATTTAATTTAAAAATGAAAGTAGACATTAACCCAAGTAATTAAAAGGACTTGCTAAATGCTAGGTTTATTAATAGAGTAAAAAGATCAGTATGCCAAATTTAGAAACTTAAGGAAGAAACAGGGTTTGGTAATTGTATCTTTAGTTTTTAAAACTCAACTTTTTTGAGGGTAATTATTTCTGCATTCAAAATCCATCCTTGAGGACACAAAACTCTCCCACTGACAGTGTCATACTTCCTAGGGGAACAGAGGCCATCAGACAGGCCCCCATCCTCCTCTGGTCATCGAATCCCCGGGCTGCTGCGCCTCCCATTCCTTCTTCTTCCAGGTAGCAGCAGTTGCCCTGCTGCGCCACCATCCCAGGCTCCTCTAACGCAGCTCTGATGCCCTCCCTCTTGCCGCTTCACTTCCCCCTCTCTGGGACTGTTAGCACGAGCCAGTAAAGAAACTCTGGTGTCTCCATCTCCTGAAATGTCCCCCAAGCCCTCCAGCGATTTCTCCTTCTCAGCTCTCAAGTTGTCTTTCTCTTCTGCCTGGTCCCTCCTTAGTCTTCTTCCATCTGCTCCACCCAAACTGCTCATGTCGAGGTCACCGGCTTTTCTGCTGCTGTCCCAGTGAGTTTTGTCTCTATCCTTATCTATCTTGCCTTCTGTCTGGCCCTGCCTCCCTCTTTTTCTTCCTGTCCCTCTAATCTTCTTCCTAGTCTCCAAGTCTAAGAGGACATTGCTTCTGAACCTCCCCTTCCTCTTTCTCTGTGTCCTATCCCTGGACGGCCCACTTACTTCCCTGATGTCTTTAAATGCCATCTGTACCCCGAGAAATCCCATATTTGGTACCAAGATTGGCACATGCAACTGTCTTTGGCAACTCCCTTTCAGAGCTCATAGCATCTCAGATGTACCATGATTAAACCTTGGTCAACTAAACATTTAAAACTGAGCTTCTGATGGAGTGAACATTTTTCTACTTTGAACTATTTCCACCTCAGCCTTCTTCAAGCTGGCCAGCCCCCTTCCACACCACCTTCAAGCACTGCATGCTCCAAGCTTATCCCCATCTCCCTCAGGGCCCATACAGAGGGCTGTTCCACTTTGTGCTTTGTCTTTGGGAATAACTGGCTACTTCAAAGTCTCTGAATGTTAGAGTTAAATCATAACTCTTCAAAGAGGCTGTTTTAAAAATTCACTCCAGGGCTGGGTGCGGTGGCTCACGTTTATAATCCCAGCACTTTGGGAGGCTAAGGCGGGGGATCACTTGAGTCCAGGAGTTCAAGACCAGCCTGGGCAACAGAGTGAGACCCCATCTCTACAGCAAATACAAAAATTAGCTGGGCATGGTAGTGCACATCTGTGGTCCCAGCTACTCTGGGGGCTGAGGTGGGAGGATCACTTGAGCCCAGGAGGTCGAGGCTGCACCGAGCCATGTTTGTGCCACTGTACTCCCGCCTGGGTGACAACGTGAGACCCTGTCTCAAAAAATAAAATTTCTGTGTTTGTATCTTGGCAACACAGAAATAAATGAATAAAAATTCTCTATTTTTGTTTTTAAATCATCCTGATTAAGTTAGGCAAACAATTCATTTTTGACTCCCAATTCAAGTGATCCTCCTGCTTCAGCCTCCTGAGTAGCCGGGATTACAGGTGGGCACCACCACGCCTGGCTAATTTTTGTATTTTTAATAGAGATGGGATTTCACCATGTTGGCCAGGCTGGTCTTGAACTCCTGACCTCAAGTGATCCTCCTGCCTCGGCCTCCTAAAGTGGTGGGATTACAGGCGTAAGCCACCGTGCCTGGCCCACTCATTTTCCATCACAACTTTGTTTCTCCATCAATCCATAACGTGCATGATTTGTTTTCTTATATACTGATTCTCATAAAATGCAAGCTCCCTGAAGGCAGAGATCTGTATATATTTTTTGCTATTGCAACTCATGGCCTAGCACAGGAACCAGCATCTCAGCAATTGTTGAATGAAGACCTACAAATGTGTATGAAAGAGAAAAGGAATCTAAAGTGTGTAGATACAGATAAAACTTTTGAGTTCAACTATCCCAGTGGGCTGGGTTGCCTGCCCCTATCTTAGAGGATTAAATCCATTAAAGTTACAGACAGAGGGGAAATGGTGATGGTTGAGATAAGACTACTTTTATTTTTACTTTATTTTATACTTTTATACTTAAAATTTTTTTATACTTTTATTTTCATTGCTCTACATGGCCAATGTAAATAAATGCTAATTGTCTTCTAGCAAGAACTTTGAGAACTAATCTCCAGTATCTTGCTAATTTTCTTTCAGATTTCCACTTTTCCGAATTTGGATAAACTAGACTCTATGCACATCACCTGTGGGTTAAGGTAGCTAAAAATTAATCTTTCAAGATGGTACTGTATCATGTAAGTTAAATGTACTTTTTAATGCCAAGATGCTATGGGTTGCTGTGGGTTTGAGGATATGCAGGCACTAAAGTTTAAGTTCCCACATCCAGTTACAGATGGGAGATTAAGTTCTAATGGGATGACACTTTCTCTACATTTCATAAAAATGTCAACATTGTGATACCCATTAGAATGGCTACTCTAAAAAAAAAAAAAAAAAAAAAACCGGAAAATAAGTGTTGATGAGGATGTGGAGAAATTGGAACACTTATACACTGTTAGTAGGAATGTAAAATGGTACAGCTGCTATGGAAAACAGTTTGGCAGCTCTTTAAAAATTTAAAAATAACAGTATCATATGATCCAGCAATTCCACTTATGGTTACATACCTCAAAGAACTGAAAGCAGGAACTCAGACAGATATTTGCACACCCACATTCACAGCAGCATTATTGGCAATAGCTGGAAAGGTAGAAGCCACACAAATGTCTATTGAAAGATGAATAAACAAAATGTGGTCTATCCATAGAATAGATTATCATTCAGCCTTAAATAGGAAGGAAATTCTGACACATGCTACAACATGGCTGAGCTTTAAGAACATTAAGCTAAGTGAAGTAAGCCTGTTGCAGAAAAGTTAAATACTGTATGGTTCCACTTAAATGAGGTACCTAGAGTAGTCAAATGCATAGAGAAAGTAGAACGGTGGTTCCCAGGGACTGGAGGGCTGCAGGATGAGCTGTTGTTAATGGGGACAGAGTTTCTGTTTGTGAAAATGAGAAAGCTCTGGAGACGGATGGTGATGATGGTGGTACAACAGTGTGGATGTATTTACCACCACTGAGCCGTACACTTAAAAGTAGTTACGGTGGCAAACTTTATGGTACACATATTTTCCTACAATTTTAAAAAGCATTGCAGACCACATGTGGTACCCAACTTAAAGGATTTTTCACAAGTTCTGCAGTAGATTTAGACAGATAAGAAATAACAGCTCTAGCCAATGGCATCCTGGGCTTGAAGATCCAACTCAATGGAGCACATTCTCAGATGCCATATGGTCTTCAGCAACGATGGAGACACAGGAGCCCAGAGATCTGTCCTCTCTAAGGCTTGCATGAGCAAACTCAAGGTAAATGGAAGTACCACCAAAACCTAGAATATACTTTTTGGCCAATGGTTAAGTTGTCTTCATTAAACATTGGCTTAATTAAAGGGTGGGTAAGACCTTTCTAGTGACTTAAAGTGGGTTTGGCTTACCTCCAATGAAGCCAGAGAGAAGCCTGCTACCTTATTTTATAGGTTCTCTTTTCCTGTTGTCAATCAGTCAACCAATGTCTGTTAAGCACCTAATGTGTACAGGGAGCACATATTAAGAACTTTGGGAAAAGTGTAAGTTTTTTGTGAATCATGAAATTGAGAATATTCAATCATTTTGATCAAAAATATGGCAATATATATTCAAGTTGAACTGTTGATAGTCTAATGGGGGAGAAAAGACACAAAGAGACACAAGAAAAGCTGGCCAGCAGCAATCAAGTCTAGCCCTGGTGTCACATAGATAATGCTGGCCTCTCAGGAAAAGGGGTGGCATGAGAAAGAAGGAGCTGGGACATCAGGGCTCAAAGGGCAGAGCAAGTCCCCATATCACAGAAGTGCCTGGGGAAGAGCGTGAACCCGACAGGGAAAGGTGAGTGCCTGTGCTGAGCCTCTTTGTGGAATTTTCAGAACACAATTTCTAATGAGGAGACGTGAGAAACTGAGCTTGGAAGGGAAGCTGAAGCACATTAGCAGAGTCCACGTATTGGGTTGTCTGTTAGTTTGGAGTTCATCCTCTATCCCCATGGGACAGGAGGGAGCCAGTGAGCCTTCCTTGATGGCAGTGAAGTGATGAAAGTATAGCAGAGGTTCAGGAAGGAAAGACTGCGGAGGAAAGAAATTATAGGAAGGCTGTGCCATTAAAAATGACTGTTTAGTCTGGCAGAAAGCAGCAAGAAAACAGACCAAATGCCTGGGGGTCGAGAATAGGAAATTATGTACTGGGGATCAAGGGGGTGGGTGAAGGAAACAGGTGGTGCTGGAGTTGGAGGAAGATATATGGGGCAGCCGCTAAATGAGAAAGGCAGGAATCAATGACACAGGTGAGCCTTTGACCTAAGTCATGAGGAGAATCATAGCATCTGACTTGGCTTGACTAAATGCCAAAAGATGATGGAACACTATCTAGAATTTCACAAGAAAAAGAGTGTGATGCACGAACCATGTGCAGCTAAGCAAGCATTTGTTTTCAAGGGCCATATAAAGGCATTCTCAGATATAAATGGATTCAGAGTACACTGTTCTCTTTTTCTCAAGCCGATTCACTCAGTGCTTTTAAACTAATTTATTGAGCATCTACTAGGTGCCAAGCACTGGTCTATTTAGGATACATCAGTTAACAAAACAAATATCCCTGCCTGAATTGGAACTTCATGCTAGCTGTGTGTGTGTTGGCAGAGAGAATAATAACCCTAGTAAGTAAGTAAATTATTCATGTTAAAAGTTGATAAGTACTACAGGGGAAAGATGAAAGCAGAGAAAGAGGGGAAGTTTCATTATTAGTGGGATAGTCATGGTAGGCTTCGCTGAGAAGTGTATTAAAAACTTTTTCTAGATTACCTAGATTAGGAATTCGGTATTTTGCAACACCAATCTGCTCACTGACTTCACTACATTCTGAAATTTGCAAATAATGTTAACAAGTACTTTTGGTAAAAATATTGACTAAAGAGAAAATTGTTTTTTTTTTTTTTTTGAAATGGAGTTTCTCTCTTGTCACCCAGGCTGGAGTGCAATGGCACGATCTGGGCTCACTGCAACCTCAGCCTCTTGTGTTCAAGTGATTCTCCAAATAGCTGGGATTACAGAAGTGAGCCATGACGCCCCGCCAGAAAATAATTTTCTAATACCATCGGGAAACCAAACAAAGTCCAGAGCAGAAATTTCTCTCCTAAATATTTTCCTACCACCTGTACAACCAATATGAATATCTATTTTTACTCAACCCAAATTTGGTTCCCTGCAATTTAAAATATGATTTAAAAAAGATGTATAAAAATGTAAAAAAAATTAAAATTCTTCCAAATGATTTCTAGATGGATTTGTAACCAGTATCACCTTCCCTACCTCAAAAAAAGCACAACCTGAAAGATTTTCCACCACAGATAATCCAAGGCTACCCAACAGTATATGGGTGGATGGTTCCCAAAGACAAATTCCAAACGCAACTTTCACAAAGACAGCACCTGTCATTCTAGAGCACCTAAAGCCACCACTGTCACAGAACCAACAGGACGTGGATGCTATTTGGATATCTGCTTTTTTTTTTTTTTTTTTTTTTATATGGAGTCTTGCTCTTTCACCCAGGCTGGAGTGCAGTAATGCAATCTCAGCTCATGGCAACCTCCACCTCCTAGGTTCAAGCGATTCTCTTGCCTCAGCCTCCTGAGTAGCTGGGATTACAGGTGTGTACCACCACACCCAGCTAATTTTTGTGTTTTTAGTAGAGAAGGGTTTTCGTCATGTTGGCCAGGCTGGTCTCGAACTCCTGGCCTCAAGTGATCCATCCGCCTTGGCCTCCCAAAGTGCTGGGATTACAGGCATAAGCCAGCGTGCCTGGCTGGATGTCTGCATTCTGATTGGGCAAGTATCTTAGTTTCACTACCTCACTGTCAAGCCTCCCTCATTGGACTACTCTCTGCTCTTCACTGCACTCAACGGGACCTCCTTGGCACTTGTGGAAATTAATACTGCCGACATCCATTCCCCGTGGGACTGGATGGAGTTCTAGGTTGAAATCATTTGAACACAGTGTCTCTATGGTACTACATGTAGATGTGGTCTGAAATCTTCTATTAGTCACTACTAGCTTCATTTAGATAATTTAGCCCATTAACCTATTTTTTCCTTTTCATTACGCCTACTTAAGAAGCTATACAAATGTGCTAAGCATTTCACATTATGTAGTTTACTTTGTCTAAATGTACAACCATGCTTAACGACTCTAATATCCTCCTCAAATGGCTGTATTAAAAAATGCAGCTCTGCACCACTGTTTTGGAGGCACAGAGTTTTCAGCACTGGCTGGAGGTCAAGCTGCTGGTGAGGAGCGCCCAGGCTCCGATGCAGAGTGTGCACCGACGGAGGTGCATTCCACCACCATGAGCACAGGCCTCTGCTTTACACAAGTCCACTGATTTTCTGGACCCGGGGCTTCCTTAGGCCATGACCTAATCTTGGAAGGCCACATGCCCCTACCAAGCAGCAGGAGCTTGAGGACAAGGCCCTGGTGCTCTGGTTCCTGACCAAATACTGGCCCCTGGAGAGGAGCTCAGGCATTTTTGAAAGCTGTCAAAGGTGAGCTCTCACACCAGCTGTCAGGCTAGTCTATCTTCAATGGTCATTTAGTGTCAGCAGCATCTGCCAATGATAGAATGGCACAAGTCTTTCCAGTGAGTTTGTATGGCTAGTAGCTGTGCTGTAGGAAACCCGATAGAGGTTAAGGCAAGTAAGACAGTTAACAAAGAGAAAAAAAAACCACTCTAAGCCTTTAAGATCAGACATTTCTTTCTGTATCAGTAGTCCCCAACCTGGACTGGCTTTGTAGAAGACTTTTCCGCAAACCAGTGTGGGTATGTGTGTGTGTGTGTGTGTGTGTGTGATGGTTTTGGGATGAAACTGTTCCACCTCAGATCATCAGGCATTAGTTACATTCTCATAATAAGTGTATAACCTAGGTCCCTTGTATGCAGTTTCACAATAGGGTTTGCACTCCCATGCGAATCAAATGCTGCCACTGATCTGACAGGAGGCGGAGCTCAGGGAGTAATGCTCACTCACTTTCCCGCTGCTTTTTGCTGTGAAGCCTGGTTCCTAACAGGCCACAGACCAGTAGTGGTTCATGGTTCAGAGATTGGGGACCCCATATGATATGGTCCAAGGAGAAGGGCATGCTATAGACGGCATGTGTTGAGAGCAACGCGTTTCCCAAAAGTTTCAAGTAGGCTAGACTAGAACTCAAAGTGCAGGTCCAAACCACCTCACTGGAACCTTCCAGCAGCATGTTAAAAATGCAGATAGGGACTTTTTGGGGCAAGGCAGCCAACTAGTTGCAGCCAGGTGAACAGCTGCTACTGAGGGATGAGAATCACTGGCACAGTTTTAACAGATCTTCAGAGGGAAGGCACTGACAGTACTCAGAGGGAAGACACAGAAGCTGAGCTGAATGGGGAGGGTACTGTGCACCAGGACTCACTCCTGGCTCCCAACAACTCTGGGGGAATGGGTGAATTGAACTGACAAGGAGCAACCTACTCTCACCACAGGCCTCTGGAATCCTGACGGGAGGACACCCCTTGATCACCACAAACACTTGAGTTTGCAGGGAGAGCTGCTTAGAGAAGTAGTAGTGGGTCATGCCAGCTGATGTGGAGCCCAGAGGGTTTGATGCAGGAGCATCTGCAATGGAGCACAGCCAGGGACGCCCAGCCCCCTAGGCTTGACTTGTTCTCATAGGAGACTTTAGCCCTCTGGGAACTGTCAGACCTGAACTCTGCAGAGCTGTCTTGCCCACCAGACAGGGCCAGTCTGACATGAGCACCCTTGGTCTGCTGGCCTCTCCTGAGGCCCCAGCCTGGCTGAGGCCACTTGCAGGAAAGCCTCAGTTCCCTTGGGGGTCCACATCCTGCACTGGTGGACCACGCCTGACTAATGGAGAGCTCCGGTGAGGTGGCCCCCATGGCTATGCAGCAACCTGCTTGCTTCCTCCCCCCACAGAACCTTCCCTGAGGCCCACAGCCACCCCTGACATTGCTTTGCCAGAGTGTGTGCCAGCAGGTTTTGCCTTCCCTGCCCTGCCAGTGAGCATGTCTGCATACATCCAACATTGCCACAGAAGTGAAACTCCCTCAACTAGCTAGAGAGGTCAACATTCAAATTCAGGAAATGCAGAGAACCCCAGTAAGATACTGCAAAAGAAGATCAATCCCACAACACATAATCATCAGATTTTCCAAGGTTGACATGCAAGAAAGAATGTTAAAGGCGGTTAGAGAGGCAAGTCACCTATAAAGGGAACCCCATCAGGCTAACAGCAGACCTCTCAACAGAAACGCTACAAGCCAGAAGAGATTGGGAGCCTACATTCAACGTTCTTAAAGAAAAATAATCTTCAACCAAGAATTTAATATCCAGCCAAATTAAGCTTCTTAAGAGGAGAAATAAGATCCTTTTTTAGATAAGCAAATGCTGAGGAAGTTTGTTACCACTGGGCCCACCTTACAAGAGATCTTGAAAGGAGCATTAAATATGAAAAGGAAAGATTATTATCAGCCAATATAAAAATATACTGAAGTACACAGAACAGTGATACTACAAAGCAACCACATAAACAAATCTTAATAATAACCAGCTAACATCATGATGACAGGATCAAATCCACACATATCAATACTAACCTTGAATATAAATGGGCTAAATACCCCAGTTAAAAGGCAAAGAGTGGCAAGGTGGATTAAAAAAAGAAGAAAGGAAAAATCCAAGACCGACCCATTGGTATGCTGTCTTCAAGAGACCCATCTCAAATGCAGTGACACTCATAGGCTTAAAATAGAGAGATGGAGAAAAATCTACCAAGAAAATGGAAAACAGAAAAAATCAGGGGTTGGAATCTGAATTTCAGACAAAACAGACTTTAAACTAACAAAGATTTAAAAAGACAAAGGACGGCATTACATAATTGTAAAGGGTTCAATTCAAGAAGAAGAGTAACTATTTTAAATATATATGGACCCAACACAGGACACACAGATTCATAAAGTGAGTTTTTAAGAGACCTTCAAAGAGACTTAAACTCCCATGCAATAATAGTGGGAGACTTCAACACCCTACTGATAGTATTACACAGATCAAGGAAGAAAATCAGCAAAGATATGAACTCAACATTGAACCAAATGGACCTGATGGGCATCTACAGAATTCTCACCTCAAAACAACAGAATATACATTCTTCTCATCTGCACTTAAGACATATTTTAAAATCAACACCATAATTGAACACAAAACACTCCTCGGCAAATGCAAAATAACTGAAATCAAAACAACCATTTTCTTAGACCACAGCACAATAATATTAGAGATCAAGACTAAGAAAATTGCTGAAAACCATATAATTACAAAGAAATTGAATAACCTGCTCCTGAATGACTTTGGGGTAGATAATACAATGAAGGCAGAAATCACAAAGTTCTCTGAAACCAATGAGAACAAAGGTATACCAGAATCTCTGGGACATAGCTAAGACAGTGTTATGAGGAAAATTTACAGCACTAAATGTCCATATCAAGTTAGAAAGATCTTAATTTAACAACCTGATGTCACAACTAAAAGAACTAGCGAACCAAGAGTGAACCAACCCCAAAGCTAGCAGAAGACAAGAAATAACCAAGATCAGAGCTGAACTGAAGGAGATAAAGACACAAAAAACATTCAAAAGATTAGCAAATCCAGGAGTTTTTTTTTTTAAAAAAATTAGTAAAGCAGATAGACTGCTAATTAGACTAATAAAAAAGAAAAGAGAGCGGATCCAAATAAACACAATTAGAAATGAGAAAGAGGGTATTACCACTGACCCTGCAGAAATACAAATAACCATCAGAGAATATTATAAACACCTCTAAGCACATAAACTAGAAAATCTAGAAGAAGTGGAAAAATTCCTAGACAAATACACCCTCCCAAAACTGAAACAGAAAGAAACTGGATCCCTAAACAGACCAATAATGAGCTCTGAAATTGAATCAGTAATAAATAGCCTAACTAACAAAAAAAGCCCCCGACCAGATGGATTCACAGCTGAATTCTACCAGACATACACGGAAGAGCTGGTACCCATCCCTACTGAAACCATTCTAAAAAAACTTAGGAGGGACTCCTCCCTAACTTACTCTATAAGGCCAGCATCATCCTGATACCAAAACCTGGCAGAGACACAACGAAAAGAGCAAACTTGAGGCCAGAATCCTTGATAAATATTGATGCAAAAACCCTCAACAAAATACAGGCAAACCAAATCCAGCAGTACATCAAAAAACTTATCCACCATGATCAAGTAGGCTTTATCCCTGGGATGCAAGGTTTGTTCAACATATGCAAATCAATAAATGTGATTCATCACATAAACTGAACTAAAGACAAAACACAATTATCTCAATAGATGCAAAAAAAAAAAAAAAGGTTTCAATAAAATTTAACATACCTTCATGTTAAAAACTCTCAATAAATGAGGTATTGGGAAAAACATACCTCAAAATAAGTCATCTATGATAAACCGACAGCCAATATCATATTGAATGGGCAAAAGCTGGAAGCCTTGCCCTTGGAAACACAGACAAGGATGCCCTCTCTCCTATATAACATAATATTGAAAGTCCTTCCCAGAGCAGTCAGGCAAGAGAAAACAATAAAGAGCATCCAAACAGGAAGAGAGGAAGCCAAACTATCCCTATTTGCAGATGACATGATCCTGTATCTAGAAAAACCCATAGTCTCAGCCCAAAAGCTCCGTTAGCTGATAAACAACTTCTGCAAAATCAACATACAAAAATCACCAGCATTCTTACACACCAACAACAGTCAAGCCAAGAGCCAAATCAGGAACAGAATCCCATTCACAATTGCCACAAAAGGAATAAAATACCCAGGAATACAGCTAAACAGGGAGATGAAAGATCTCTACAAGAACTACAAAACATTGCTCAAAGAAATGATACAAACACATGGAAGAAAATTTCATGCTCGCGGATAGGAAGGATCAATATTGTCAAAATGGTCATGCTGCCCAAAGCAATTTATAGATTCAATGTTATTCCTATGAAACGACCATTGACGTTCTTTACAGAACTAGGAAAAAACATTCTAAAATTCATATGGAACCTCAAAAGAGCTGAAATAGCCCAGACAATCCTAAGCAAAAAGAACCAAGCTGGAGGTATCACGCTACCTGACTTCAAACTATACTACAGGGCTACAGTAACCAAAACAGCATGGTACGGGTACAAAAACAGACATAAAGACCAATGGAACAGAATAGAGAGCCCAGGAATAAGGCCACTACACATGAAACCAACTGATTTTTGACAAAGCTGACAAACGACAAGCAATGGGGAAAGGACTCCCTTATTCAATAAATGGTGCTGGGATACTGGATAGCTGATGAAGATTGAAACTGGACCCCTTCCTTATACCATATACAAAAATCAATTCAAGTGGGATTAAAGACTTACATGTAAAACCCAAAATTATAAAGACCCTGGAAGACAACATAGGCAATACCAGTCTGGACATAGGAATGGGCAAGGATTTCATGACAAAAATACCAAAAGCCATTGCAAAGACATGGAATCAACCTAAGTGTCCATCAACTGTAGACTAGAAAAAGAAAATGTGGTACATACACATCATGGAATACTATGCAGACATAAGAAAGAACAAGATCATGTCCTTTGCAGGGACATAGATGGAGCTGGAGATTATTATCCTTAGCAAAGTAACTCAGAAACAGAAAACCATATACAGCATGTTCTCACTTGTAAGTGGGAGCTAAATGATTAGAATACATGGACATAGAGGGAACCACACACACTGGGGCCTACTGGAGGGTGGAAGGTGAGAAGAGGAAGGGGGGATCAGAAAAAATAACAGGTACTAGGCTTAGCACCTGGGTAATGAAATAGTTTGTACAACAAGCCCCTATGACACAAGTTTACCTACATAACAAAGTCACGCATGTGCCCCTGAAGTTAAAAGTTAAAAAACAAAACAGAGATGACTGCCCTGTTCCCCTGCAAATCAGTCTGAGGGACAGTGCACAAAGGAGCACATTTCCTAATGGCTGGAGGTCCATGTGAGCTGCACTCAGCAACAGCCAGCTTCCTCAGCAGTGGGAATGCCATCTGCTAGGGGCAGAGGGGAACACAGGTTTTCTGGACACTGTTTGGCTTATTGAACTTTTGCCCAATGCTCAATAGCCACTGTGTCAGACTTGGGCTGAGAATGTTCCAGTAGGAAGTTCCAGAGGTGGTTTAGACCTGCACTTTGGGTTCCACTCTTGTCTACTTGAAGCCTTCAGGGAATATCCCAACATTTGTGGAATACTGGTTGTTTTAGAGGACCTCTTTTTCCTACCAGCCCACCCCACTCCTAACCCCTAAAGAGAAAACAAAAATGTTTCCTACCCCAAAGAGGCTCATTTTTAGGGATGTGAATTTGCCAACCACTGCAGAGCAGGTAAGAAGGTGAGTGCTGAGTATGGCTGAGTGCAGCTTTTGGTTTGGGCTTCTAATGAAAGATAGCTCAGCAGTTTGTTGAAGCAACCCCTCTTCAACACTTGAGGAGTCTAAGCTTTAAGAAGCAGGGGTGCATTGGCCCTAAGACTGCTAAGGATCACACTGAGGGTCTGAGGCAGCCAGCTCTTCAGGGGGTCCTGAGAAAGCCCCTGGCTAACAGGGCACCAATGAGTTAGTTCCAAGTGAGAAAAATGTTGAGCAGATCCCTTGACACACGCAGGCCACCCCCCATGGGCATCCATCACTATTAGGTAGCGCTCGCACAAGCACCCTCACCAGGGCGACCCCAGCTAACCCTTGCACAACCCCGTGGACTGCAGCCCCATTTGACTCGGGAGCAAACACATTCAGAGATGCTGAGTAATCTGCTCGAGTCCAGGCACTCAGTATTTGGTGGGATTCCAGCATCAGGTCAAAATGCCATTCTCATTAGTGAGACCTGAAAGAGTCTGGAGAAACTGGATTTTCCCTGGATGTATTCTGTCTCATGTAATGATCTTCCTCACTCACCTGAATATCTGTTCACAATGACTGGGTACCATCAACCTCAGGTACAAGACACCAGACTTCTAATTTATTATAATCTAAGGCAACAAAAAGATACAATGACCTCACAGGGAACACACATGTAGAGTAAGTGTCCAACACCTTGCTTCTCCCCAACGCCTTCCTAGGTTGGGGTTGGAAGGGTCCGGCGCTGGAGCAGATCCTTGGCTGTGGATCCTGGCTCCACCATACAGCAGCTATGTGTTGGGTGCATTGCCTGTGGGCCTCACTTTTCCCATCTATAAAATGGGTATAGCAGGCCCCACCTCATCGGGGTGTGATGAGGAACAAATGGGGGCACAATACCTGGCACAGAGGGAGTGCTTGATATGTGATTGACCTAGGAGGGCACGAATGCCAAGTCATGCGACTCTGCAACCCCAGGGCCTGGCACATCAATAAACGCTCCTGATCGAGAGGACAAACGTGAGTCAGCTGTGGGGGCACACAGTGTGAGAGCGCTGGCTGTCAACAGTTCAACAACGTATTTCTAAACAAATACTTTCCAAAGAGCAAAGTTCAGACCAAGCTTGAGATTCTGAGTTCCCTTGGAGTTTCACTAATTAAAACTCATTATTTCAATACACAAAAATGTGGCAGTAGAAAATGAAAACACACAAGTAATAAATGTTAAGCTCTTCTCTAAAAATGACTCCCGTTCTGCAATGAGCATTCAGGAAATGCTGCAGTAATTACTCTCCCATGATTGAATCGGAGTTTTCCCAAAGATAAATACACATAGAGCCTCGTCATAATACTTTTTTTTATTACAATATCCAAAAAACTGGGTATGCAAGTTTAGGGGATCTCAAGACCCCTTCTTCAACTGTAGGAATGTGCCATCTCAAGACGGTATATTTAAACTATAAAGAAGTTCAAATGTAAAGGAAAAAGAAAATGCAATTTCTTCATAAACATTCTGTGTGTCTCTTACTACCAATCACATACTCTTCTGTAAACCCTGAAAATTTTCCCTGTAAATAATATCTATATATATATATAGTGTGTGTGTGCATGTGTGCGTGTCTGTGTGCGTGTGTGTGTATAAAGTGTTGGTAGCTCCCTTCCCCATAGATCAGCTGTTTTCCTTAATCATCTGTATTAGTGTCAACAAACAGCTACAGATACATATTTCTTTGAGAATTAAATACATAATTGTGAGATTCAAACAAGCCAAAGGGCAAGAGGAAAAAGCACTATGTGGATGGCACATTTGGGGTAAATTACCAAAACATCTGTCTTTCTGAGTCACCGGTTCCCTCTTTTGCAGACTGCCTTTCCAGGAAACTCTTTATTGCAAGCATAGCCCCAAAGGCACTGGGCAGTCTCCTCACTGCCATCGCACCCGGTGGTTCCAGTATTGCTATCAGCAAACATGTCGGCTCCCTGCAGAGTCCGGGAGCCACGTAAGGGCACAGGACACGGGCGAGGGCTGCTAGGACTGGGGCCATTGCATCTGCTCTGCCCAGCACGTGGAGGGCCCAGGACGCGGGTGCCGCCGCTGGGTGGCCTGAGGCTCGCTCACGCGCTCACAGGTGCCCCGTGTCTTTGTAATGAGGGGTTCCGTGAGCGGGAACGAGTTGAACGCACGAGTGCCGTTTCCACTGGAAAAGGAATCATGTGAACTCGCCCTGCTCCTCCCCTCCTCTAAAGCTGGCCGGCCGGGTGGGCTCGAGTGTGGGTGTGAGGCCTGGATGGCGAATGGGAGACAAACCGACCAAGCGACCTGAACATAAAGAGAGACTCGCTGGGAAGCCGTCGGGGCCGTCCCCACGGGAGGAGCCTCTGCGGCAGGGCCGGGCGGTAGCTCCACCAAGAGGCGAGTGTGGGGCCGGGGCGCCGTCACTGCAGGGCCCTGACGAGGTAGAGCTTCTCCCCGTGCTCGCTGGTGAAGATGGGCGCCTTTTTGTAGTGTTCCACCAGCTCGTCCATGGTGTGGAAGCGCCGCTGCCCAATGCAGTAGACATTGTCCACGAGCTGCACCTTGAAGTGTTTGTTCTTCCCTGACGCTTTAAGGGACACGGAGAAGTCGCTGGGCTGCGGAGGAAAGAAAACACAGTTACAGCCGGGCCGCAGCTGGGAGCGCCTGTCCAGCACGGGGAGGACCCAGGACGTGGGCGCTGGGTGGCCTGAGGCTTGCTCCACTGACTCTGAACCCTCTGGGCACCTCCATCCGCATCTCCCGCATGTCTAAATCCAAACCACCCTTTGTTTTTTTTTTTTATTTGAGATGGAGTTTCACTCTTTTGCCTAGGCTGGAGTGGAGTGGTGCGATCTTGGCTCACTGCAACCAACCTCCATCCCCGTGGTTCCAGCGATTCTCCTGCCTCAGCCTCCCGAGTAGCTGGGTCTATACGCACCTGCCACCACGCCCTGATACATTTTGTATTTTTAGTAGAGACAGGGTTTCCCCATGTTGGCCAGGCTGGTCTCGAACTCCTGAGCTCAGGCAATCTGCCTGCCTTGGCCTCCCAAAGTGCTGAGATTACAGGCATGAATCACCGTGCCTGGCGGGGTCTCTGTTTTA
This sequence comes from Cacajao melanocephalus, assembly GCA_963573385.1. Taxonomy (NCBI): domain Eukaryota; kingdom Metazoa; phylum Chordata; class Mammalia; order Primates; family Pitheciidae; genus Cacajao; species Cacajao melanocephalus. The sequence continues at coordinate 119,556 of CAUYLG010061757.1, read as the reverse complement.
TATCTAGAACAGCATCTGATGTTCAGAAAGACCCGCAGGCAGTCCATGATTCTGAAGTTCTGAACAGAAGAAAAATTACATTCTGCTTAGCCCAGTTTCAGTGCTAAATGCATTTTAGTTATTTGAAAAGTGCAAACTCATTATGGAATATACAGCACCTCATTATGGAATATACAGTGCTGACCTGACTGCTCAAGAAATCTGTCATTTTTTATTTACCAAACTATTTTTTAATAAACTGAATTTATTAAGAGTGGTTTGTATGTAGGCAGTAGCTAGAAATATTACTTCTTCTGATGTCTAACACTATCAGAAATTAAGACATCAAAAATTTTCTAATTCTAAGCATTTAAAAATATAAAGAGCAGTAGAAAATTCTGGTTCCATTTTAAACATAGTTCACAATATCCCAGAGGAAGCTGAACTATGGTTTGATTACAGATTTTATTGAAAAATATTTAAATTCTGTGATATGTCAGTGCCTTAGTTATATTTCAGAATGTTTTAGAAACATGTCATTATTTTAATTAAAATGGGGCTTTTATTGGCTGGGTGCAGTGGCTCACGCCTGTAATTCCAGCACTTTGGGAGGCCGAGGCAGGCAGATCACCTGTGGTCACGAGTTTGAGACCAGCCTGGCCAACATAGTGAAACTCCATCTCTACTAAAAGTACCAAATTAGCTGGGCGTGGTGATGTGTGCCTGTAATCCCAGCTACTCGGGAGGCTAAGGCAGGAGAATTGGTTGAACCCGGGAGACGGAGGTTGCAATCAGCCGAGATTGTGCCATTGCACTCTGGCCTGGGCAACAAGAGTAAAACTCCGTCTTGAGGGGGAAAAAAAATTGGCTTTTATCTCATTTCCTGAACGACATTCAGGAGAGAAGATAATGAATGACAAATGTTCTTTTACAAAAATATCAAGTTTTGATCAATTAATTAAACAAATAACAATTCGTTACTAATACATGCCAGGCAGGCTGTGCCCTGGATACGTGTGTGTGCGCATGCAGGACGTGTGCTTCGTGACAATCCACTGCATATAAATAGAGATGGATAAATAGAGGTGGACAGATGGCTGCACAGGGCAGTAAGTTCTATGAAGAAAACCCCAGAGTTGCATGAGAGAGGAACATGAGCTCCCGGAGCTCTAAGTGTGTGAACGTGTGCATACGTGAGAGGGAGTATGTGACTACTGAGAGAATGTGTAGCGTGTGAGTGTATGTGTGTACACACACAGGTATGAGCTCTAAGTGTGTGTGTGCATATGTAAGAGGGAGTATGTGAGTATTGAGAGAGAGAATGTGTCGCGTGAGTGCATGTGTGTGAGTGTATGAATGTATGTGCACACACAGGTATGCAGCGGGGGGCAGGACAGCCCTCTGGACAATGCGGAGCTGAGCCTGTACTCTCCGAGGCAGGGCTGGTAGAGAGTGCTTGAGAAATTGGCACCTTGGTGAAGAAAGGGAAGAAGGTCCTGCTTCTGCAGCACTCAAGGGGCAGTGTGGCTGGTGGAGTGGAGAAGGGAATCTAGTCCACGATGTAAGTGCTGCACCCTTGGCTTGCTAGCAAGCATCAGTTCATGCCTGACCAGTGGCAGGACCACAGCCTAACATCCGAAATTCTGCATGGAATTCCCACACCAGCTTTCTGCTTTTCTCAAAGCCCAGGAACTTCCTGCTCTGAGGGTCCAGCAGCTTGGGGACCTGCTTTAAGACCTCCCAGTAGGACCTCAGACAGTGAACAAAGGCCTAGGCCACTGTCTATTACAGAGTTAAAAAAGCCCAAATAAATGTTTGATAAGTGGGCAACCCTTGCAAAATAAGGCATCACTCAATTTATACCAATGACAACACAGGGGAATGAGTATCTGAGAAAACTCAAATTGTGCAAGGCAGCCGGGCTCATCCACCAGCCACAGCTGTTAACAGAAAAGAATGAAAGGAACAACTGTAAGTATAGTTTGTATTTGTGCATGCTTCTGCCCCAAACAGACCAAATAAGAACAAACCTTTGAGGGAAAAAGCCCCGTCTCATTGCCACGTGAAACCCAGGGCTCCATGTCTTAGAGAAGGCCCAGGGCATGCTCCTGGTTGAAGATAGGCTTAGTGTGCTGGCTTTCTCAAATGCTAGTTGTAATTGTAGTGAAATTGTCACAGGCTAACCACACTGTGTTGGTTGAAACTCCAGGAAGACACCAGAAGGTTAATCTCAGATTAAGCCTCAGCCTATAGATGATTATTCTGTAAATATGCATATTCTGTACTAGAAGTTGTGCCTTTAGGAAAAGATGAAGGGCAATCTCATCTGCAGAGTTAACCATAAGCCAGGCACTGTGCTGGTTTTATAGATAGTTTAATCAACTTAGAGATAAAGTGGCGTCAGTTTTAGTGGAGGCAGTATGGGAGTGAATCGTGGTAAATATATGATACACCCAATTTTAATTAAGCCAAATGATCAACAGATGACTTTCTGCATAGGGAAATTTGCTTTTAATTCAAGCTCCTTAATTTAACATTACGGTGTGTGTGTGCCTTATGCATGCGTGAGCTGCAGCAATAAAATTTTCGCAGCAGAAAAGGTAATTTTTAATTCCACGGGCTCCTGAGCAGAAACCTTAAAGTTAAGGATGTAGAACCAATTTATGCCAAGCAGGAGTCCTAAGAGTTTGGGAGTGTTTTTTAATTTAAACTGAGATTTTCTGTAGGAAATCTTAAAAAGAACAATCTGTATACTAACATACACTGTTACATGTTACCAATGAACACCTCTAAGTGAAGTGTGAAGATGAAATAGGTCAGATGTTCTCCAAGTATGCTCTCAAGACTGGCAGCATCAGCATCCTCTGGGAACTAGTTAGAAAGCAAATTCTCAGGGGCCAGCCATGGTGGCTCACATCTGTAGTCCCTGCACTTTGGGACGCCACAGTGGCAGGATTGCTTGAGGCCAGGACTTTGACACCAGCCTGGGTAACATAGTGAGACCCTATCTCTACTCAAAATTTTAAATAATTAGCCAGATGTGGTGGTACATACCTGTGGTCCCAGCTACTTGGGAGGCTGGGGTGGGAGGATCACTTGAGCCCAGGAGGTCAAGGCTACAGTGAGCTATCATAGGGCCACTGCACTCCGGCCTGGATGACAGAGTGAGACCCAATCTCAAAAAAATTAAATTTAAAAAAAAAAAAAAAAAAAAAAAAGCAAATTCTCAGGCTCTGCCCCAGCCTGCTGCAGCAGAAATCCTGGGGTGGAGCCCAGCCATCTGTGTTTTAACCTCCAGCACCCTCTGTTTTAATAAGCCCTTCAGGAGATGCTGATGCAGTTTGAGAACTGGAAGAAAATTTGGAACAAACATCAGCAGTGTTGGAGCCACCAACAAATTTTAGTCACCAGAAAAAGATGGGAATGCGATTTATGGGCAAAGCAGCCCATAACGGAGGGGCCTCCGGTCTGTGGATGCCTTTCCGACTCTGTCCTGAGGACTCTGGCTCTGTTCCAGACATCCCTCATAGGGAATTTCCCCTGATCGGAAAGCTGGGACACTGCTGGGGACAGTGCTATATGGGCTCTTCCTTTCAAAGTGAGCCAGTCCCTGCATCTGACGGAGATAGAGTTACTCCTGACCCAAAACAACTCTGCCTCCAGAGGGGGCCAGGGAATGATTCCCATGAAAGCAGCTCCATCAGTCCTGTTCTCATCTGTTGTAGTCCTGCCATGGTTGGCTTTCTAGAACAGACTTCAAGAAATCAGATGAAAAAGGACCATGCCACACTCACTCCTCAGCAAGTACTAGAGTACTGATAGTATGGCAGAGTACTCTACATTTAAGCTTGTCAAAGAATATTAACACATTTTTGAAACATGCAGCCAAGATGCTGGCTGAGGCTGCAGTCATCTGAAGGCTCGACTGGGGGTGCAAGCTCTACTTCCGAGGCAGTCCGCTCACATGAACCCTTGGGGGGAGCTCTGTAGCGCTACCTGAATGTCTTTGCAACATGGTAGCTGGCTCACTCTAGATCAAGTGACCCAAGAAAGAGCAAAGAGGCGGCCATAGCACCTGTCTCGGAAGCTGCTCTCCATCGCTTCTGCCACATCTTGGTCATTAGAAGTGAGTTGGCTTAGTGCAGCCCATGCTCAAGGGAAGAGGGTCAGGCTCCACCTTCTAAAGCAAAGAGTACCAAGGAATTTATGGACATCTTTTTAAGCCATCATAGATGGACAGGACACTCATTAAAATTTTCTATGGCTGGATTAAACTAGACTCAGTCTTTGGGTTTTGAAACATCTGCCCTTTGATTTCTCCTCTCCAATTGCCACCTTTGTGCCACCTCCCACTGTCCCCATTTCCTACACTTTCCATGTCCAAACACTGTACTTACTTGGTATATATAATTTCTCTGTGCTGATTACTAGGCAAATTTTCAAATTTTCTAACATTAGAGACTTCTTCCTGTTATGTCCTTCTATGACTATTCCTTCTAAGGAATGATTTTTCTATTCTCAAAGATTTTGAATCAATGGTTCTGGAGAATGAGAACAATTAGTACAACTCATTCATTCGGCCCTTCTTTTCAGAAAGTCATTTTCCAAGTGGAATCTAAGGATGATTAATAGGTTGGTGGAAAACTAACCTCTCTCAGGACCTCTATGATCACTGTTGATTTTGTTTAGGCTTTCGTTTCCGTGTTTGAATATAATTAAGTGCAAGAATCCTATTTAACTCCATATCCCCACACTGGGCTCAGAGTATCTAGTGTTCAACAAACATGTAGACTTACAAATTTCTAATTTTGACCTCTTACATTATTCATGCCTTTAGGTAATTCTTAATACCTCATCTCTTTGCAATTTGTGCTCGTGATAAGCGGGTACTAGAAAAGAACAGTAGAGAGCACACTCTCTGATCCCATCTCTACGGCTTCACCAGAGTTTGATCCATTGCCTCAAATACTTGCTGAAAAGCACCTTTGCAGTTGTATAAAACAGATGTCGTGATCAGACATGCTCTCCCTCTCTCAAGATTTAATCGTTTTCTCATAGGAGGAAAAAAATGAATGCCTAGGACAAACTTTAATATCCTTTATTTCCTCCTCCATCCCTGAAAGCTTACATATTAATGCGATTTTCTTCTAAACACAATGGTCATGAGAAAATAAGAGGGAGGGGCCTTGCTCCAGGTACTTTTGGTTCTTTAAACCTTAAAACTTCTCCTTATCTTTCACTTGGGACTTTATGAAAAGATGAGGGTATAAATTGTGTGATTCGCCAGGCCTCCCACACAGACCCTGGACCGATCTCCGGCCATGCTGAAGTCCCAAAGCATGAACAATCTGCACATAACACTCCTTCCACCTGCACAGAGATGTCACCCTGTTGGTTTCTTATCACAAGTTGTATCATTCTTTTCTTTTGGTAAAGATGTTTTTCTCCTTTTACTTTTTTACAGAAGGCACTCTTCTGTCCACAGAAGTGGTTCATTTACCTCCCAAAATTGAGAACAAATGAGTTAGAGGCAAATCGTAATCCACTGATTAATAGTTTCTCTGTTTTTATCTCAGAAAAACTGCCTTTCAGTTTTACCATTCTATGCAGTCACCTGCCCTAGCCATCTAAGGTAGTCTTCTTTTAATCAAAATCAACTCCTGTCTACACTTACACTGCTAGCTGTCACTTGACCCTACGCTCTTTGCTTTTACATCAGATTATCTCTTCCTTGCCCCAAGTGTGATGAGTCTCACCAGCATTTCCTATTCTCCTATCAATGTTCACTCTATAAAATATTTACTCCGCAGGCCTGAAGCCAATCTACACTGACATGACAAATATTCATCTAATTAACTTTGGAAGTAATATTATTTACATAAATGGTGAAAAATCAATCATCAACTACAAAGCAGCCCTCCAAGTCCCATCTACCTAATCTAGGCAAATGGAGCGTTCCCTGTCCACTTTCTTGTTAGTATGCATGAGTGTGTTTAGCCCTCCCTACCCCCACATGTATTTCCTAAAGTCACATGTAATACCTTACCATATAGACCTTCAGAATATTGTCCTTGTTATTCTTTGTCTTTCCACAGTGTCATACCTTTTGTGACTGAGTGATCGTTTAAGTCAGAATTTTGCCATATAACACAACAGTAGGCAAAAGGGCTTGAATCAAGTGCATACTCCACAATGTGGTGGTTCTCAAATTGGCGCATCACAAGTATTCAGGGGTTCATAGGTTCTCAGGATTTGGAAGGAAAAAAAGGACTCAGAGGGCTTCTTCAAACCAAGGTTGCAGAGCCCTACCCCAGAGATTCAAAGTCAGCAAGCTGGGACAATCTGCACTGTAGCAAGTTCGCTGGTGATGCTGATGCTGCTGGTCTGGGAACCACACTTTGGAATTATTGCCAGGGATGGAGGCTGAAGAAAATTACACATTTTGGGTATTCTCCAGTTCACTTGTGGCAGCATCTATGCTTGACTCTGTTATACTTCCAATGACTATACTGTACTTGGAATTTTTAAAATGCTAAAATGAAATGCAGTAAGGAAGATGGGTAAGCAGACCAGTCTGCAAATGACTCCACCATCAGTTATTACACAATGAATTTATTTATAGTAAATTTCTTTCTGTGTTATAAACTCCACAGGGATCTGAAACTCTGTTTTGTTACTCTACGCTGCTCTTACCATGCTATAAAGGTCACGTTAAAGAAATGCCTAGCAATAGTGCCATGAGAAACATCCTCAGATAAATAAATGAGAGACTCCACACAGAAATACAACTCGAAAGGGGAGACATATGCCCGCTGAAAGAAGACACACAAAATGTAAAGCTGAGATTAAAAGGTTATGTGGTGATGCAAATCAAAACCACAATAAGCTACCACCTCACACCTACCAGAATGGCCATTTTACACACACACACACACACACACACAAACACACACAGCCTAGAAATGCATAATCAGGTGATTTGGTCACTGTGCAAACATCAGGGTGAACTTACACAAACCTAGATAGTCCAGCCTATTACACACCTAGGCTATAAGGTACGGCCTGTTGCTCCTCAGCTACAAACCTGCACGGCATGTTACTGTACTGGACACTGTAGGACATGGTAACACAATGGTATTCTGTAAACCAAAGAGACATCTATATCTAGAAGCCAAGATAGTCACAGATTATTTTGCAGCCACAGCTGCAATTTTAACCTCAGTGCGTGATAACCATGGAGCACACACAGAACGAGGCCAGCACATCTCCACCTCTGGGAAAAACCAGGAGCCATGATCCCAGAAGAAATTATGAACATCATACTGACCATTTGCTTCTTATTGTACTAAAAACACTAGCTTTTAATAAGACTCTTGTGTTCACAGATCCCAGTGCATGGTGTATTGCTTGTCTGTTTTAAAGGCTGGTATTGAAGAGCCAGCCAGGGTGGAGAAGGCAGAGTTTTTAAGGGCTCTGGAGCATTTGAGAATCAGAATCAGGTCATGAGCATTCAACTTCTAGATAACAGCCTGTACTGCATGATCCTCCAGATCCTTCCATCTTCAAGAGTTAAATATGCTTAAAATTAGAAATGTTACAAAAATCCAGGCTTAAAACTTCCATTTGGTACTGGGCAAAAAGCTTGGCAATTAAAATGAACTTATCTTTGAAACTGGAAAGATGCCTACTGGCACTGCTCACAGCAACCTAAGGTTAAGTCATCTTAACATCAATTCATTTATGAAGAAACACCTATAGATTGGAGCCTAACCATGAATCTAGGCAGCTTGTCAGGAAATCACTGAAGGAATTCATTTAATTGCTCCCCATCTTCAGAGGTGACCTGGAAGCAGTTTTCACTTTGCTCTAACAATCTACCTCCTTCCAATTCACCAGCAGAAACACAGCAAATACGGCACATTTATTTTCAAACTCTAAACAGTAAAACAAAACAAAACAAAAACTCAACCGAAATACACTTCAAGAGATAAATTCCACTCAACAAAACTATAGTTCTAAATGAAGCTAAGCTTTATGACAATATTTTTATAATTCTTGGAAATGTAGTATTATGCAGAAATGGTTTTAATAACAGCTGTGAGAATGTATAAAACCACAAAGAATGCATCACGGGGATCAAGGGTTTTCAAAGTGTGGTCCCCAAAGCAGCAGTCTCACCACCAAGAAATGTGCTATTAATAGAAGAGTAATTTCTTGGGCCCCAGACCTCGTGAATCAGGACCACTGCAGGAAGGACCCGGCAATTTCTGTTTTAACAGGCCTCAAGGTGATTCTACACACTACATACAGTTTGAGAATCACTATTTAGAGAAATGGAATAACGGAATTGCCTGAAAATAGAGTTTTGGGTAGAAGTTATGATTTCTATAAGAAATATTATAACTTTAAAAACACAGAAAGGAACTATTCTAATTATTTTATTTTCTGGTCAAATACTTTTAGTGTTTTTTAAAAAAGAGAAATGAAACATCCATCAACTTTTAGTATGGCCAATATGTGCATTAAATTATCCTTAGCAAGAGAGTTTTTCTCTGTTGGAATCAAATGTATAGTATGACAAAAATATTAGGACCTAATGCTATTGCAGGACATAATAAATATGTCTTCCTTAAGGCCACCACCCCAGAGAACACCTTTTTCATTTACCCTCTAAAGTCTTTCCTCTTCTCCCCAAGTCCTAGGCAGAAAGAATAAGTATGAGATCTCTTAGGGATTTAAAATCTTACAGAGGAAAACAGCCTCCCAGACCTGGGCTGACGCTGCCCAGCAAGTCACCCAGGCCAGCTCTGCACCTTTTCCAGCCATACCCTAGTTGTGATCTGTCACTTCCCAAGCAACCGTTACAAGGATGGGGGATATAGCAATTAAGGAAATAAAATATTGACAACTTGTCCAGTTTACCAGAAACCCAGTAAAGGGTTACTGTTCATTTTAAGTACAGCTTTCTAACCACATCCATAGAATCAATGTGGATGAAATGTAACATGTAAAGATTTATGAACACATACAGGGTGAGTAAAATTTCTGAGTTTTCTGGATTTAAGCAGGTGTGGCTCACAGACGAAGGTATGATAATGAAATATGGAGAATAAGCAACAACCATGCATCACCTTTGGCTACGAACGATAAATGACAATGGATGAAAGAGGAGAGCGAGGGAAAGGGAAGAAATGGAAGAACAAGCTGTAGGTACTGAGGTTCAGGACAGGAAAAAGAGCCCAACAGTTTGGTTCATTTGTTGGTTCACTGATTCATCTAACATATCCAACAGATGCTTCTGAAATACCCCACGCTTACTGATAGTGGATAGCGTTTTTCCCTGAAATATCCACCTCTCAACATTGTCAAACAAAGGTCTAGCTCATTTACACTGCAATTACTCAGGATATTTTAAAAACCGATACACATCTTGAAGATCCATTCCAAAAAAACAGCTGTGCTTATCCAGAAGCCAGGCTTCATACAGTAACCTCAATGAAAGGCCCAGGCCCAAAGACTGCAAGAAAAGAAAAGGAAATTAAATGAAGATGCCTGCCTCTGAGTTCTGCAGGGAGGCTGAACCCCTCAGAAACCTTTCCGTCCTGGCACGTTGTGAAGGAATTATGTCAGATCATGAACCTAAGGGCTCTTGGTGGCCTGGTGGTGGCTGTGAAAGCCAGCTCTAACCTGCGAAATGCCAAAATGAACAGGAAAACACATGGGGATGGGGGAGGCAGTGGATGGTGGGAAAAAAATAAACAAAGGACTTGTCCACTAGGGCAGGTCCCCAGCAGTCACAGATGACAGCTGAGAACAGCCTTGGTTATGAACAGGAAATGCAGCAAACCTGGCTTAGTTCTGCTGTCAGGAGCAAAGAAGCAACACACCTCAGGGCCCTTGCAGAATCCCCGTGGCACAAAGCATGCACACTAACAGCTGAAAACGGCCCGTGTCATGGCAAGGTCCATCAGGACAAGCTGCCCTGCACAGCATCAGGTCACGTGGAGCCTCAGACCAAGACGGTGCCGCTATGTGTGAAGAGCCGATGCAAGTCCCAGTAAAGCCCTTTCCAGCTTATATTCCTGGAATCATACATGTTGTTCCTTGACTTTCTAAGTTAAGGAAGAATGTAAAATATCTGGAAAGGCTTCCATTAAAAAATGGTTAAAAGGAAATACAATTAGTACTTTAATTCTTTAGAAAAAGTCAGCTCATTCTCTAACAATGCAAGGCAACTGAGACAGTGGGGTGCAGACTTCTGAGATGAAATGCAGCCAACACATGCATCCCTCCATATCCAAACGGATCTGGTTCCTGAATTCAGACAGCAGTGACCACCTGTGCATGTTAAACAGAAAAGCCAATAGGTCTTCCCTAAGGCCACCACCCCAGAGAACACCTTTTTCATCTACCCTCTAAAGTCTTTCCTCTTCTCCCCAAATCCTAGGCAGAAAGAATAATGAGTGTGGCCAATGTCTCCACACTGCAGGACTTCCCTCTGAGAAGTCTCTTCAAACTCAAAAATTTTAAGCCAAGATCATATTTTGTGCATTATCCTTGGCCCTTAAGCACTCTGGACCAAGCACTTAATATTGTAATCGGTTTTCCAGCGCTTTCTCTAAGTTTCTGCTCGATTGAGTTAAAAGCACTGCTGTCCTTAATTTGCTTAAGGCTTCAAACATGATCTAAAGGAAGTGGTGCACAGAGCTCTCATCATGTGAGAACAATTCAATGTGATGTCTTGCCAGGAATGATAAACCCTGGTGACTTGATAAGAAAATCTCAGAGTTCAGATTTCAGATGAAGTTAGCTTTCAGGCTGGCATGCCCGTCCAAACACATCTAAGGCTCCGCAAAATTGATGACACCATAAAGGAGTCCAGTTTCCACCACCACGATGCTCCTTCCTCCAAGAGGAGCAGATCCCAGTTGCCTCTTTCTGGAGGGCTCTGAATGCCTCTCAGATCAGTCAACAGGACTCTTGAATGTGCACTTATTCATTGTGCTAGTAACCTTTTCAGAGGACAGCAGTGGCAGTAAGTAGTACATACTAGTCTTACAGTGTGCATTTAAAAATGAAATTAAATCCTACTAGAACCAATACAATTCAAATACATCAAACTCTATCTCCTAAATGCTTGTTTTGGGGGTCCCTCAATTGTAGAAGGTGTATTCGGAAAGACGTTTGCAAAACTGGTAGAGTATTTCCTTCACACCCGAAAAGGCTGCCTTCTGGGATGCAGGCTCCAACTGACCCCATGTCTGAAACTCACCCCCCAGCCTGCCCACTGCTGGAAGTGGTCTGCTGACCCAGTCAAGTGGCCTCATATCTCCGACTCACTGCACACACACAAAACTCATCTCTCTTAAGAACCCTTGTTTTCTTTTCAATTCATATCCTAAGTGCTTTATAAAGCTTTTCAGAGATCAACTCAGTGGCGCTGCCTGGAGAGGCAATGACCTTGGGATTATATGGTTTACAAAGAAAAAGCAAGCAAATAACAAAAGGCAGTGTCAGAAACCAGCCACAAGTCCTGCAGAGATTGCTTTCTCTGGGACACAGACCAAGAAGAAACAAATCACTCGGGCCTTCTACGTACACAGAATGGGCAACCAGGAGAGAAAATGATGTTTGAGCCTGTAAAATACAAGAGGCGGAATCTTAGGAGAGAATCAGAACCACCTTTGTGAGCTAAAAAAAATTTTTTAGTTAACCTTCCACCTCCAGAAATGGACGCAAACTATCCCCAAAGCAGATGTAAGGAAATCACGCAGTAGCAAACGTTATACTAAATTGCATTCATCTGCATCTCCCACTTTCTAGTGTACTCACACAATGTGAAAAGGGTGTGGCACATAGAGCCACCGCGCAAGGCGCATTTACTGCCTCCAGGTGGAGCGGCGGGCGCAGCGGACTTACCGAGGACTCGCTGTCCCTAATGAGGAAGTCGCCCTCCACGCCCCGCTCGTTGAGGGCGCACTCGGCCTGGTGCCGCGTCACGTTTCCGTAGTACCACTCTCTGCCAGCGAAGCGCCCGCTGGACGAGGGCCCGGTGTAGCTTATCTGCGGGGCATGCGCAGGATGCAGGGCTGGCCCGTCACTGAGGACCACCACGTAGTTTTTGGGGACGAGGCCCACCTGGCCCCGAGCATTTTTGCATTTCCACCACTCGGGGTCGTTCTCGGGCTTCTCGATCACCTCCATGGTTTCCCCCTTCTCGAAGTTGAGCTCCTCCTCGGTGACTGAGCTGAAGGGGTACAGCGTCTGGACCACGTGCAGCACGCGGGAGCCCTGGCCATTGCTCAGCGAGGCGCCCTTGCGCAGGCTCAGGAAGCTCGGGGACTCCGCAGCCGCCTCGTCCACCTCCTCCAGGACATAGTTGGAAGGGAACCAGCCGATCTGCCCGTTGTAGCTGCCCCGCCACCAACCGTCACTGCACTTCTCCATGACCGTGACGCGCGACCCCTTCACCAGGGACAGCTCATCCTCCCGCTCGGCCACATACGCGAACTTGACGAAGGCGGGGATGTTGAGGTCGTAGATGCGGTCGGCGCCGCTGCCGTTGGCTGGGTACTCGGCGTCCGTGCTGGGCGTGGGGGACGCGTCCCGTGCGCTGGTCTTCCTGCGCGTCTTGCCGAGGCCTGTGGAGACACAGCAAGGCTCAGTGGCGCGGGTCACTTGGGCACCACCCCACTCCCTAGCTTACCAGGATTTCCACGCAGTTTCTCTGGTGGTTGAATACAAGGGGACATATGGACAGTACTTACTGTGCAACAGGCTGAGGCCCTGTCTCTAGAATCAAACAAAACCAAAAAGGGCAGGAGTACCAGTGACACGAAAGATAACAAGAACAGTAGAAACTTTCCTTCTGAAATAACCATTTTTAGAGCATCACTGTGTCTCTCAGAAAAATAAAGTATAAACGCAGAGAAAATATCCTTTTCCTTTCTAGAATGACTGGGAAGTCAGACTAAACAAATTACCATCAGAAAAATAAGGTGCCTCCTACAGTTGTGAAGGTACTTAAAGTTGAGAATTACTTATATTGATCTCTCTGTTTTATCCATAAAAACATGTCATGGGGCCAGCACAGTGGCTCACACCTGGAATCTCAGGCTTTGAGAGGCCAAGGTGGAAGGACTGCTTGAGGCCAGGAGTCTGAGACCAGCCTGGGCAACACAGCAAGACCCTGTGTCTGCAAAAAATGACTCCACTGCACTCCAGCCCGTGCAACAGGGTGAGGCTCTGTCTCTAAAATCAAAACCACAAAGTGCAAGAGTATCAGTGACACAAAAGATAACAAGAACAGTAGAAAGTTTCCTTCTGAAATAACCATTTTTAGAGCATCGCTGTGCTTCTCAGAAAAATAAAGTATAAATGCAGAGAAAATATCTTTTTCATTTTTAGAATGACTGGAAAGTCAGACTAAACGAATTCAAAGACCCATTAGAACTCTAAGACTGATCCAGTGTTAGGGAGCGCAGCCATACCCTACCCTGCCCTGCCCTGCCCTGCCCCCAGCTGCCTTGCCATGGCCTCCTCTACTCACCTGGGACACTCACTGCCCCTACCCTCACCCCTGGGCAGCTTAACAGCCCTACTGGGCAAAACCCATCATCTTCACCTTTCTTCTCTTCTTACAATTCTTCCCTTCTTTCAAACAGCAGACTAATTTCCCACAACAAATTGGGAGGAGTGAATTTGGAAAAATTAGCTGATAGCTTAAATTGAAGGCAAAATTTTTCATACTGTGATTCAAAGCCCCACTAGTGGATGATGAAAATCCCTTTAATGGGTTGCAACCAGCCTATATGTATGTGTTGAGTTTAAGGGAATAAAGTAGAAAATTGCAGTGCATCAAACACAATTACAATAAGTACTGTTTCTTCAGTCACAGATGTGAGTATTGAATAGGAATGAGAAACATTTTTTCCTGTGCATGAGGAAAAAAGCTAGAAAAGCCCTAAGGTAAAAATGTTTTAACTGCATGGATTTCCGGAACATTCTATGAAAGGAAAGCATGTCAGCCCCAGAGCTGGGGACACGCCCTGCATAGGCGGACTGGCCTTCCTCGACTGTCCTGAGAGATGAGTGCCCCCACAACAGCTCTGCTTCGACCTCCACCTTAGCCAGTGTGGAGGTTTAGTCACTTGTAGACTCCTCAAAATGACACCAAAGTACTTCCATGGGTAGCTTGTATCCCTTTCTCCTTTTCTTCCTTAAACTAGAATAAAGGGAGATCAGTCCTAAGAATTAATTGTGCCTCTACGGCCTTGCTGAGTGGGCAGGAGGTCCAGAGGGGGAAAAGGCTGATTGTCCTCAATGGTGGAGAGCTGGGCTGCTGGCCCTGGGGAAGACCGGCCCCTCCCAGCAGCCACTGCCTGGGGATGCGCACCCCCGCAGTACCGGGAGGCGTGCGAGGCCACTGGAGGGGCCACGGAGGTTTTAGAGCAAATACACAGACTCATTTATGCTAATGGCTTCTGCCCTTTCTCTTTGTACTGCAGCATTTTATTCATGGGCATGGGAAACACAAGAGTAAGCCGGAATATCAGAACAGGTGAAATGCTTAGATTTCTACTTTGGGTTAACTCATACTATATAAAAACACAAACCTCTAAATCTGAGAACTCATCCTTTCCCAGGATTTCAAATGCAGGATGGTTCAACTACACAATGAGAGCACCATAATAACACCACAGCTCCACAATCCAGAAGGCAGGCCATCCATGGAAGCAAACTTTTTTGTCCAGAAAGCAGTGGTGCCTGAAGCTCAATCAGGACGGCCTCACAGCCTTATCAAACAGCTAGCATGCTGGGGCAGCGGGGCCAGGCAGAGGACAACTTTTATTGGTAACAATGATGTCAAGAAATAAACTTTTAATAGACCTTTGCAAACATGTGAATTACAAAAGCTAATTGAGAAAAAAACGCATGTGGAAGAGTAGGTTTCGGAATATTCATCAGGCCATGAAGACAAAAGTGACAAGATCAGCAGAAGAGACATTAGATATTGGCCATCACACTATGTTACAAAGACACTTTATAACTGATTTATGAATATTCTACTTTAGTGACTTCTTTCAAAAACAAATTACAGTAATTTAATTAACACAGCCACTGAATTCCTGAGACATATCAGACACCAATCTAGACGGTGGGGGGAAAGGGGGGAGTGAAATGAGCAGACAGGCATGCTTTCTGCCCGCAGAGAGCTTATACTTCTCCATCAAGATGAGAACATTGTACATAGCAAGCATGCAGTAGAAATTTTACCTGTTTTGCTCCAATGTGATCTAAATAGTCTTTGGGGCAACTCAGAGGGGCAGTGCAGACTGACAGAGAGCTGTGTGCTCTTGGTCAAATCACTTAATAATGGTCTCTTTGTGTTTTAGTTTTCTTAACCCAAAATGTGAATATAATAGTCTGCTCTGGCTACCATAGTAAGTACTATAGACTGCATGGCTTAAACAACACACATTTCTTTTCTCACAATTCTGGAGGCTGGAAGTCCAAATCAAGGTGCAGGCAGGGTTGGTTTCTTGCAAGGCCTCTCTCCTCGACTTGCAGATGCTGTCTGCTTCCTGTGTCTTCACATGGTTTTCCCTCTGAGTGTTTCTGCGTTTCAATCTCTTCTTCTTGTAAGAACACCAGTCAGACTGGATGAGGGCCCACCCCGGTGACCTCATTTTAACTTAATCACCTCTGTAAATGCTCTACCTCCAAGCACAGTCACATTCTGAGGTCCTGGAGATAGGAACTTCATACGAATTTTAGGGAAGCACAGTCCGGCCCATGACAGGCACTGGCATTCAGCTGATGCTATAAAGCAGAGGAAGTGCTCTGTAGATAACAATGATCACTCTTATTAACTGAGCTTTCTTGTTGCTCTGAACGATATTTTACTAAGAGAGGGCTGAAGTCCTCTTTAAAAACACTTGGCCATGATCCTACCAGTGTCAGATGGCCACCAAAATAGAAAGCCTTGCTTGCCAGACTTTGGCAGCTGGGAAGCAAACGCTATTCCATGGGAGCAATGTTGTATGTAGCTGCTGGTGCCGTGAAATTCATGAGGGAGGGGTCTGGAGATGGTGATAGACCTGACTTTTCTGACGTCTGTGTTATCTAAACCCTTACAATAGTCCTGTGACAAAGTGGGCAATCTCTTCATTTGTGGAAATGAGAGGCTACAAGAGGTCAGGGAATTGGCCCAACATACCCACCCGGTGATGTGACGCAGACCATATACCCAATAAATGCCCATTCAATCCGTAATAGTCAAGAAGCATAGTCCTGATAGTGACTGTTGTCCAGCATGGTTTTTATGGCAAAGCATCATCATCTGTAGTATGATTTCTATGGAAAATGGAACTAGGACTCTGAATTGGGGTGCCAAGAATCTACCCCACTGCCTCCCTGCCCACTTGCATGCCCAAGCAGATAGAAACCTTTTCTCTCTTTCTACAGAATGAAGAGGCCACTGTGTCTCCAGGTGGGAGAGGGGCTGAGGTTGGTAATGAAGATTTTGGATAAGAAATGTAACCCCAGTGACAGGTCAGGGCCCCAGAACAGCAGTTAATAGGTCTCGGCAGGTTGGAGGGGGGCTGTGTGGGAAAGACGTCAACGGGACCAAGTTGCTGGGTTGCTGAGAAACAGCCCTTTTCTTCACTGCACCCTGTTCCTGCCCAATGGCCAGAGCCAGGGTCATCTAGAACAGAAGGGATAGGCGATCCTGAATGCTGGCATAGGAAGATTTAATGTGCTCAGCCCTAATGACTGCTAAGGATACCTGAGTCAGAAAGCTGTGGCCCAGGGGAGGTGGGGGAAGGGTGGCTGGACAAGGTGTCTCAGTGATAGGATCGGGGAGTGGGAAGAGAAAAATGCACCAAGAGTGCAGGTGGCCTTTCTGTGTGAGGATAATTAAGTAAACTGCAACCCCAGAGTCGGGAGAGCCTTTACATGGGGCAGGCTCAGGGGACTCGGCGATCCCCCGTCCTTCTCCCCTTTCCTGGACTTTACCTGGAGCTTGTGAACCAACCAGGTGGCAGCTAGGACATCTCAAAGGGAAGGTTTCTGCTGCAAAACGAACGGATTCATGTGCGTCTGTGAGGCGGGAGTGCTGTGTCCTGATGGAGGGCAAGTCACTGAGTGGTCCAGGCTCTAAGTGACTGCCTCTCTCTAATTCGAAGGCAAACCTGTTACCTTGTAGATAAAGAGGCGGCTTTACCTTGTAGGTAAACAGGGTTCCCAGTTTCCTTTCATTCTCTGTATTTTTTTTACATGTCTCCACTTCATTGCCTCATCTTTCACCAAAGTAAAACCACCTACTGCTTCCAGTTGTAACAGAAGCACAATTTGAACTCCAATGTTTGTTTATTTTAACAGGGTAACATGATGTTTTTCTCATAGACTTTTACATATTTTCTCAACAACACAGGTAAATCCTCATACCCATTTCTCAGACTCAGGCTGTCTTCAGCTACCATAACTAAACCACAGCCAACCAGGATATGGTAGACGGAAGCCCCCATCATCCAGGGCTCCTGCTCACCCGTGTTTCTATGCCGCATTTTTGAAGAGCAGTTGCCAGCATGTCCCTGCAGCCTGCTCAGTCTGGCGTCAACAGTGAACTCCAAAGCAGGCTGCAGGCCAGGTAGATCCTTCAGAGGGATGTGAGGTAGGTGGGCCTCACCCATGCAGAACACCCAGACGGTTTCAATGCCTCCCATTCCTGCCCTTACTGAGGCATGATGTGTGGCTTTGTGTTTTAGCAAGACTTGGGACAACAGATCAAATGATGTGTTTTTCTTCCAATTCTCAAGTTAATCATAAAATCCTACTGCACAGAGTTTACCTGGTTTTGAGCATTTTGGTTGGAGGTGTCACAGCAGCGTGCTTTGGATAAATCATACTGCAATGATCATATCTAGAACGTGACTGTTACAAAACCTTCCAACGGCTGGCATGGTGTATATTAGATGAAGCAGCATTTTCTCGCCAAGTAATGACTTTATCTACAGCTTGTTCAATAATGTATAAACTGCTACATCTTTGCACGAAAAAGAATGAAGGAATGAAAGTTACTGTAAAAGAAAAAAAAAAGCAAGATTCTGTTTCATCAGACATGCTCGGCAGTGAGCAAGATTTTAACTCTTACGTTGAAGAGGCTCTGAGAGCATCTCAACCTCTTTAAATCTATCATCAAATTATGGTGCTTAAGTTCTAGAAGAAACCTTAGAGGTCTGGTGGTATCTTAATTGGTTCAGGCACCTAAAGCAAAATACCATAAACTAAGTGACTTATAAATAGCAGACATTTATTTCTCACAGTTCCGGAGGCTGGAAGTCTCAGATCAGTGTCCCAGGAGACTTGGTGTCTGGTGAGGGCCCACTTCCTAGTTCATAATGGTCCCTCCTTGCTGTGTCCTCACATGGCAGCAGCAGTGAGCGAGCTCTCTGAGATCTCTTTAAGAAGGTCACGAATCCCATTCATGAGGGCATCACCCTCATGACATAATCACCTCCCAATACCATCACATTAAGGATTAGCATTTCAACATATGAATGTGGGGAACACAATCCGCAGCAGTCTGGCCTGCTGTTCTCAGGCTGCTGCTGTGGGAAATGAGTCCTGTGTGCGAGGCCCAGGGAACTGGGCGGGGCAGGAGACCCTGTACCCCCAGGACCTCCAGCAGCTGCAACATTCTGTTTGCTTTACACAGGAGCCCTGGGTGCTTGACAATGTGCTCCACAGATGAGACAAGTGACAGAGGCTTGGAGAGGCTGAGTATTTGCCTGAGGTCTCCTAGGCCAGTCAGCACCCGGTTGGAGAGCAAGGAACAAAGCTCCTGAGCACACAGCTGCTGGAGATGGCCGCTAAGGAGTGTGAACAAGCTCCTTATCCAAGCCCCCTCCACAGGGGCCGCGTTAAAGCCACAAATTGTGCCGCGACTTAAATCTGCATTTAATAACTAAAACAACATGTGCACTGTAGGTAATAATATTTCTTACTCAGTGAGCAGACAGATAGTATAATTTTAAGTGGCAAATAGCTGAGTTGGATTTAAAGGTAAACTGTAAGTTTCTGCTTTTGTGGTGATTTTGCAGTATCAAGCTGTTGGATCTCTGATCACAAGTCATATTTTTATTGATGATAATAAGCCCATTTTAACTTTCCTGAATAAAATTACATATATTAAAGATTAGATTCTAATAAAAGCCTGAATGTGTCATACATTATTAATGTCAGTAAATTTAAAGTCAAAATCTTTTCTATCTTTTATATCAGATAGAAAAGATGAAGGGATGTTACAACAGATGACTTTAAAACATGCTCTGGCTGTCATCTTCCAGCTGGAGTTCTGGAGATGTAAGATAAAGCGTCAAACAAACTTGGTACTGCAGAAATATAGTCAAGTCAATTCATTTAGATAGGGTGCATTCAAGTTTTGGGAGCTCTATGGCAAAATCATTTAATTTTTGCTACTGATCAGATGTGTAACATAAAGCAAATTTAATCAGAAAGCTTCTTTTTATTGAAAATGCTATTTTTCTAAGAATCAAGATTATTGATTTGGGGGGTTTTCCCAACTACAGTCAGATCCTATTATTAAAGTCAGCTAAATAGTACAAAAAGCTTTTATTATGAAATGCTATGGAGATCTGATAAGATCTGATTATGGTATAAAGTGGCCAAAGTACTTTTCCGTATAAGAGAATACAGCTCATGTTCAACTTCTAAGAGTTTTTGTGTTACTGTATGTTCATTTAATTTGCATCTAGCTTTTCAGCTATGCTGCTAAGATTAGATTCCATTATTCGGAGTATGTAGGGCAAAAATTTATCATCATAATACTTCAATAGGTAAAGGGAAAAAACTCAAATTTATTCAACTTAAGGATTTTTTGAAAGGGCGGCCACATGAGATTAATGCAGTGGTTATGTTGTCTTAATCTGTTCAGAACCCTTTGTCCCTTCTCTTAGTCAAACAAAATTCGTCTCTGTGAAGGTCCCCATCTCACCCCCGAGCCCTCCCCTGCCCTTGCTGGCCATGGGGGAAGGCCCATGACTCATCTGTGTGGTCAGGGCACTCCCGGGACCCTTGCTACACTCATAGGGGTAACACCGTCCCTATGAGGACATGACCAGGGCTGCAGCCGCATCTGCCCACGCTGCAGAGGTTCATGTAGGAAGTGAAGGGGCGGGGGACTGGGGGGGGGCGGGCAGGGAAAGGCACAGAGAGACAGACCCCATCCAAGAGTTGCACCCCAGGATCCAACCGTACTTCCTAATCACCTGAGCCAACTTTATGTTTTCTTTTTTCCCCTTCAGTTACTTTTGAGTTGACTTTCAGTCACTTCAATGAATAGCCCTTAAAAAAAAAACCTACCCTTCCCACAACCTCACTGCTCCTCTCCCAACCCATCTCCTTAGATGGGCCAAACTCTTGATTCCCACCTGAAAACGTGGTATATATGGGTGAGCTGAAAAGAACAGTGATAGGTTTTGACCGAGGGCTTTGGGTGTGGGAGTGAGGGTGGCGGTGGCGGTGGATCAGCAGACACAATTCACAGCTGGATAGCGGGCATGTTTCCTAAGCCTGGAGAATCTGGGCTTAAAATATTTACTGCAAGAGTAGTAATGAGAAACCTGTGAGGCTGGGAGGCCATATCCATTAGGCCTCACAGACTAACACAACCTAACCTCGATTTTCTGGGGGCTCTCAGAGCTGACTTAGGGTGGACCCACATTAATTCACTGGGGCCAGTATCTTAGGCACAGTGGTCAGAGAAAATCCTGAGAGTGGCTGATCAGAGTGGGACAGACTTTTGGGTACAAATCAATTTCAGACAAAGTCAAATTGAAGTCAGAAGAGACCCACGCACAAATGCCATCAGCTAGCTGCTTCAGTCGACACCCATTCCTTTTGTCACACAGAGTCTCAGATGTGTCACTGACTCCTGGCTGAGGGTCACGGAACCGGGGGAGTGGGATCTGGAAGGACAGTGACCTTTCCTGGCAGGTGGGTGAGGGCATCATGTGGCCCCACCTGGGGTCAAAACACACCTGCCAAGATGGGCAGAGGACAGGTGCTGCTAATGTCCGCTTCCAGGAAGGGCACCTGGAATGTACTCAGTGCTCAACACAGGTGCACCCAGATGAAGGAGAAAGGGGACTGGGTTACTTTTTGGGGGATTTCTCCATATCATTTCTGACTCCTCCCTAGCAACATTTAGGTGCAAAAACTTTCACAGAACTCTAACAGATGTTCTCCAGTCCTTCCTGAAATACTGTCCTTTGGCTCTGCCATGAATTCACCTAGAATACCTACAAATGCCACCTCCAGCTGTACCTCTTTTTTCATTTCTTCAGAGTTCTCAAGAAAGGTCTCTTTGTTCAACTGTTGTTTAATACTCAGCCTGAGGGAAAGTGTGAAGAACTTACCCAGCCTCCTAAACCTCACAGACTAGTGTAATAGAGTCACTTATGCAAATCCAAGTTGCAGATGATGACCAACGGTGACAATCGCAATAAAAGGAGGAGGTCAGGGAAGACCTCTCTGAGCATGTCACTTTCTATCCCGCAGGACATGGAGGAGCTCAGGTGAGGACAGCAAGTACATGTGGCAAGGAAGACAGGCTACACCACGGCTGTGAGCAGAACGATTGGAGCTGTTCAGGGATGTGAAGGAGGTGTTAGGGCACAGTGTGGAAAGCAAGGGGACAGGGCCCAGACAGGCCTGGGCCGGGCAGCGTGCAGGCAGCGGCAGGCACCGCGAGCTGCTTCCGTAGCTGCAGAGAGGGATCTGCAGGGCAGGAGCACAGAGCTCTCAAGCTGAGGCTGGAAGAAACATGTTGGGCAATGCAAAAGAACTCGTCAACCGTCCTTTCTCTTCCGAGTGTCCTGCTGGTAGAACATAATCTCCCCATTAAGAACTGCATATGTTTAACGAAGAAATTCGAAATTCAGGACCACCGTGGAGACAAAGCACTGAATGTACTCTTGACAGCTTCTCCAGTCTTCCATGGCCTTTCTGGGCACCAATTTCCCTTGCACAAAATCTCAGCCCATCTCCAAAACTGTCCCTTCCGGTTCCTGTTGTCAGATGTCACGTAGTTTCATCCCCGCTCTCTAAGGTCCTTAGGAAGTTGGTCTCTTAGGAAGCTGGTAATCTTCCTAAGAGTAAAGTCTCTTATGAAGTTGACCCAGGAAACTTTTTACCTCTAGTAATTTAACTCTAGCTTTAGAAAACAAAAAACAGGCCGGGCGCAGTGGCTCACACCTGTAATCCCAGCATTTTGGGAGGACAAGGCGAGTGGATCACTTGAGGTCGGGAGTTCAAGACTAGCCTGGCCAAAATGTTGAAGCCCCATCTCTATTAAAAATACAAAAAAATTAGGCAGGTGTGGTGGCACATGCCTATAATCCCAACCACTGGGGAGGCTGAGGCGGGGGAATCACTTGAACCTGGGAGGCAGAGGTTGCAGTGAGCCAAGATTATGTCATTGCACTGCAGCCTGGGCGACAGAGTGAGACTCTGTCAAGAAAGAAAGACAGAAGGAAAGGAAAGGAAAGGAAAGGGAAGGAGAGGGGAGGAAAGAGGAGGGGAGGGAAAGAAGGCAGGAAGGAACGAAGGAAGGAAGGCAGGAAGGAAGGAAGGCAGGCGAAAACTGATGTCTTTTTCAGAAGATTAGCAAATCTCCATCTCCCTGAGCAGACTGCAGGCAATATGGGCAACGGGGAAACACCACCAGCCTTCCCTCCATAGTAAAATGAGGGTTGATCCCAAAGCTCGCAAAGCACTGTGATTGGTAACCAGCACAATAACGTGGTTCAGCACCTGAGAATGCCTTCCCTGTCTAAAGCCTGTCTCCCGCAGGCCCTGGGAGCACTCACTGGTGCTCACGTCACCATCCTCCTCATCTCTCTGTATTTGTCTCCCTGGGAAGGACAAACGAAGTCACCACTGTAGCCTCAGAGCCAGGCATGGAGCAGGTATTCAACACACGTTTGCTAATTAATAAACCCCACTTGCTGTCTCATCACCGTGATTTCACATGCACTCATCAGATCCTCCAGGCCTGTGTCTGCAGCGACAGGCACCTACACTGCCAGGGGTGTGAGCGAACATTTTCAAAGTAGCAGGCCAGGACCGTGAAGAGCAGACTTCCCAAGCACACGCCACGCTGACCCTTCTCTGCAGCTATTTCTTCCTCCTTCCCTTCCACAAAGACCCTACCATGTGCTGGGCACTCACGTACCGGTACATCAGTGATGCTTCCGCGAGGGTGGAAAGCAGTGCTATCGCTGTGTCTGATGGCTCCGTGGTACACTACATGCGGTACACGTGTTTTCTGATCCATCCCAAATTTCCCCAGACTGGAGTAACTCTAGGAGATTTACTTTTATTCTTTCTTTCTTTTTTTTTTTTGCGACGGGGTCTCGCTGTGTCACCCAGGCTGGAGTGAAGTGGCGTGATCTTGGCTGCAACCTTCGCCTTCGGGGTTCAAGTGATTCTTGTGTCTCAGTCTCCCCCACCAGGTAGCTGGGATTACACGTGTGTGGCACCACTCTGGCTAATTTTTGTATTTTTAGTAGAGACCGAATTTCACCATGTTGGCCAGGCTGGTCTCGACCTCCTGACCTCAAGTGATCTGCCCACTTTGGCCTCCCACAGTGCTGGGATTACAGGCATTAGTCACTGTGCCTGGCCTGACTTTTATTATTTCTAGGCGTGCATACCCCATAATGAAACTGTCTGCCATTCAAAATCCCAAAGTTCAGGAAGGGATTGCCACAGGACGGCAGGGAGGAAGGAGCCTCATGCGAGAGAAGGGAGCTGCCATCCCTTAGGGAAGCCCCAAGCAGCCACCCTGGCTGGGTGGGGGTTAGGGCTGCTGGCGCCCTTGCTTCCTCAGCCTCTAGCCGGCACTCCCTGCTGCTCTCTGGAGGCGAGGGCAGGGTGGGTACCTGTGGGGCCCCTGCTTGGCCCCTGTGGTGCTGCGGTCTCACTGATGGACTTCAACCTGCACAGGTGAGGCCGAGTGTCTTTCACCATCTCTATGCGCAGGTAGTCTCTTTGCAGGTGGGTGGGTACACCAGAAGCCAGCTCCAAAAGGGAGGTGTCGGGGCAAAGGACCCACCCTCCTGACCACCACACGCGTCCATGTGCCCAGGGCTCTGAACCTGACTTTCCATCCCAGTCATAAGAAAGCCCATTCCTTTGTGGGCAGGCAGGCAAACAACATGATGGAATATTTAAACCTGAAAAAGAAATGGTCTAGAAGTATAGGAGTTTCTCACAAATGTGAAAGTCAAATGGGAACACAGATGCCAATGAAGAGAATTAAAAAATTTTTTTTCATTATAATTTTTAATTAAAAATACATATTTAGTACCTCTCAACACATATACTGGATCCATGAGCCTAAGCGTTTTTGAATATGCAAAAGAGCGTACAAGACGCAGCAAGGATGAGACACGACATTCTGCAGCACTGCACTGCTTAAAGTGTCAATCCACTGGCAAAAGTTCAGCACGCCTGCCGCTCTCCAGGGCCACACCTGCTTAGGAAAATGAAATGAGACGAATACACGAAAAGAGGCAGCACATTCACGGGGGAATACGCAGGTGGCACGTGGTTGGCAAAGACACAGCGGAACCGTACTTGTGCCAGCTTCTCAGAACACTCTGGAGCCCAGCCTCTCCGCCTCCTCATGCTTGGCCTTGGCACTTTCTGTAACATCTCTCTGCATCTACATGTCTTCATCTGTAACACGAGGACAACCCTGGTATCCGTGGGGCTGTTATGAGGGCCCAATAACTGAGCATGGCACTTAGTGGGGTGTCTGACACACAGCAGGAGCCCAAGTGATGGCTGCCATTGTGTGTTGTCATCCTCGTACCAGTCACTGTTACGGCTGGGGACACAGGCAGGATCCAGTGTGGCACTTTCTCAACAAGGAGTGCACGTACCTTTATCCTCTCTAAAATGCTCCTGGGGGACGAGTCTCAGCTCACTCCTGCTTTCAGGGTCAGGAGCAGCTCAGACATGAGGGAACCTATGAACAGGCTAGGGGGAGCTCAGTGGGCCAGTGAGGGGGTAAGAGAGGAGCCCCGTTTCCCAGATAAGAGTGGGCAGCAGGACTGGATCGTATGCTGCCTTGGATGAAGCAAACAAGGGTTACTGAGACGTTAAGTGCTCTGGAGTGCCTGGGTGGTGGTCCACCTGTTCCGTGCTTTGGAGAAGGTCCTTGATGAAACTGGGCTCCAGCCTCCAAGCCTGGGCTCCCAGGGGCCCACTCTTGGCCTTGCTTTGAGGCAGACCCACCACCCTGACCAAGTCACTTGTCTGGCCTGAGCCTCAACTGCTTCATTTTCATAGGAAAGTGCTGGGCCAGGCTATTGCCTTTCCAGAATTCTACAGACAGCCCAAATTATTGATTAATTTCACTTTTTAAACCTAACTGTGTATAGTAGGCTTTGAAGAAGAAAAAAAGAAAACCCACAGAAGAACCATAAGGGGATCAAGTGGTCTTTTTGGACACCACACAGACAACCTTTATTATTGCTGAATGAAGTTTCTTAGCACACCCAGTTAAACATGATAGATTTAGTCAACTTCAGTTAGTAGCATCAGAACAAACTGCATGTTTACCACTAATTCATCTCTACCTTACAAACACCCATTTGTAAATTCCACAAATCAGACAATCAACGACTATGTTCCTTAAAAAAACAAAAATACAGAGCCAAGCAGGATTCCCCATAAACAGCGGCCTCAGCATGGCTGCTTCCAGGAAGAAACACAGGCCGCCTCAGCCTTTAACTTACAAACGCCCTCTGGGTGGCTTGCACCGCTGTGGGGGCCACTGAGGACAACCTGATTGTGTGCACAAAATCTGTGAATTCACAAACGGAGAGGGGAGGTTATAAAGAAAAACCCACACCAGCCTGGAGGGGCTGATCATAGAGACAGACTTCTGGACAAAAGTTGACATGAGTCAATGTAGGCTGATGTGCAGAAAGACACCCAACTCCACCCATATTGGCCAAGGTCCATCAATTAGACCAAGGTGGCACGTGGACCA
The DNA here is from genome assembly GCA_963573385.1 of Cacajao melanocephalus. Taxonomy (NCBI): domain Eukaryota; kingdom Metazoa; phylum Chordata; class Mammalia; order Primates; family Pitheciidae; genus Cacajao; species Cacajao melanocephalus. Next base: position 93,488 of record CAUYLG010061757.1, on the reverse strand, counting down.
TGCAGGAGCCCTACAGATGCCCACCTGTTCGCAGGCAGGCAGCTTCACACATCAAGCCAGTAAACAAGGGCTCTCTCTGTAGCCTCATAGCTGCCTCCAGGAAACAGATACTAAAATGGAATAGAACAAAGGAACATCTTGGACATATGGATAGCACCTAAAAAAGAGAGCACGCCGTATGGGTAAATGCAGACAGAAACATGCTAGGAAGATCGCTCTCTAATTCCCTGGCATATTTGGTTCACGTTTCTTTATTCGTAAACTTAAGACTCCCGCTGGAGTAACTCAAGTAACTATTTAAGAAGGGGTGATCTTTAGGAAGCTGAAGCAGGGTGAGATCATCTTAATAAGAAGCAACCAAGATGCCAGTTCCTGGGAAATGCTCTGCCTGATGCTCTGCCTTTCATCAGGACATGACCGCTCTCACTCAGCCAAGTGCACACAGCAATATGAGTTCTACACATCCTACAGCGAACTCCACACCTGACTCTCCCTAGTATTCCAAGGGTACGGACCCCACCCTCACTTCCCAGCATCTCTCCTGCCTTATCCCCCATTAGAAATCTTTTTAGACAATCTGTGTCTATTTTCTCTTCAAGTATCCTCCCACTAATCTGTTGTGATTTGTTTTAGATTTTTGGTTCTAAATATCTGGAAGCTAACGACACACAAAAAGCAAACCCACTTTTATTTTGGGGTGTCTGGCACCACAACTACTGCCGAAGATTCCATATTATGTGGGCCCTTCCTCTTAGGAACAATCTCGCAAGACAGAATTTTAATGAATTCTAAATTTTGATATATTATATTTAATTCATGTTCATACAATGGTAAATTATACAACAGAGAAATGAAAAGTAAACGTGAAGTGTTAAATGCATCTCTGAGAACCCACAGAGTCCCTGCCTTAGCGTGGTAAAGAGAAGATAAACAATTTGTCAGAGAAGTGGAACGTTTAAAATAGAATTAAGATAGTTAAAATTTTTCCCCCTTATGTTACATACAAACTTTTCAAAGGGAACAGTTCGGCTTTGTACTGATTTGAAAGAAAAAAGTGGTTCCTTGGAGTGGTTTAGTTTAGAAAGTACGTCTGAATGATATCAGGATGATTAACAGGAATTTTCTCATTCCTGAAGAACATTCAACTCAGAAAAACAAACTACTTCTAAAACAAAATACACCATAAAGAATCAGCTTCTCCTTTTACATGACTCAGAGAATATACAAGACACACTGAGCTTCCCAACCACTCAATACCCAGGAAACATATATACCAAAAATTACTGGGTAAATCTCATTTCCAGCCTGTGTCAGGACCAAGTGCCCTGTGGGAAAAGCCTGATGTTCTCTAGACAAGGGGTCTCCAACCCCCAGCTGTAGAACGGTACCTCCATGGCCTGTTAGGAACGGCATTTAGCAGGAGGTGAGCAGTGGGCTGGCAAGTATTATCCCCTGAGCTCTGCCTCCTGTCAGGGCGGTGCAGCATTAGTCTCACAGAAGTGCAAACCCTACTGTGAACTGCGCATGTGAGGGATCTAGGTTGTGTGGTCCTTTGAGCATCGAATGCTGATGACCTGAGGTGGCACAGTTTCATCCCAAAACCTGCCCCCCAACCAGCAAGAAGTCGTCTGTGTAACAGGATCTTGACTATATGTTTATATGAACACTGGGAAAATTGACACATGTTAACCGTGATTACTTCTGAGTGGTAAGATCACAGGGCACTTGCTTTTCTCCATTACGCTTTTCTATAGTTTCCAAATAAAAGTAATATCCCTTTCTTTAAGAGTGAGGACATTGGGAGGCCGAGGCGGGGGGCTCACAAGATCAGGAGTTCAAGAGCAGCCTGACCAACATGGTGAAACCCTGTTTCTACTAAAAAAAGAATACAAAAATTAGCTGGGTGTGGTGGCGCGAACCTGTAGTCCCAGCTACGCAGGAGGCTGAGGCAGGGAATCGCTTGAACCTGGGAGGCAGAGGGTGCAGTGAGCCGAGATGGCGCCATTGCACTCCAGCCTAGGCAACAGAGCAAGACTCAGTCTCAAAAAAAAAAAAAGACAACTGATTCATAGTTTTATAAAACTCAGGCATTTCAGAGATTACGATTCTGAGGAATATCTGTTTGCAGAAACCTGTGCCATACAAAGAAACTGACAACAAAGATGGGTGAAGATGAGTCATGTGGCAGCGCCACACGTGTACTGACAAAACTGCTGCCAAATTAAACTCAATTACAAAAGAAGAGTACGTTTCTGTGACACTTAGCTTCTCAGTTATTTTGATTAACAGCTCTTGCTCACGTCAGCATTAAGGAACCAGGAAAATTTACAAACTGGGGAGCTGTTCCCTTAGCATTCTGGGGGCTAGTGCAAGAGCAGCAAATAACTTCAGCAGCCGTGTGGCATAGCAGGAACCATGCCTAGCAGGAACTGCTTCTCCGTCCCACCCCAATCAGCACCCCCAATTCCTGAGACTGAACAGCAATCACAAGAGGTGAAGTCAGGCCACGCTGGGCTCAAGTGTCAGCCCCAGCACGTACTATGTGTTTTTGGCACCTCAATTAACTTCTGAGTCTCAGCTTTTCAACAGGCAAAATGAGGCTATTATGATTTCCCTAGAGGGCTTACTGTGAAGATGAAACAAAAACATATTCGGGCATGTAGCACAGTACCTAGCACACTTTAGACACTCGAGGAGAAATAATTATCATGGCCCATTCACTGGGAAAATGCATGTGAGATGGGTCTGGGGGAATTGGTTTAGGCTTTCCAGCTGCATGAGCTTTCTGTTTATCTTCAGGCTAGGCCACATACGCCTCAGCAGGGAGTGGGGGGAGCACGGATGCTGCCTGGGGGAGCCTGTGGCCCTGACACCAGCTACCACAAGGCCTCCTGCTGGGGAGGGCTCTGGTGATGGCTTTTCACCTCTTTCTAGTGTTAACGGTGTTATTCCAGTGTTATTCTTTCTAGTTTTATTTGGATGGTGTTAACTTAAAGTCATCCAATTGCAGGGAACCGTGTGTGTGTGTGTGTGTGTGTGTGTGTGTGTGTGTGCATGTGTATGTGTGCGCCGCAGGTGTGCACATGCAAGCTAGAGGTTACAGATCTTTCCCATGGGTTCGGAAGGCCAAACTCATGCCTGAAATGAACAAGAAAGAATCCAAAAGAGGCCAGGGCGAGTCCTTAACAGAGATTGAACGCCTAGCTGAGGTACCTAACCAGCTGCCTCAGAAGTGCCAGCTCTCCGAGGTAGGCCCTGGATTACACTATCTTTACACATCTGAAAATAAAAATTCACTAACAGAAAGGAAGTACGTCATGAGGATAATCGTGTATCTTCCAAGCCTGAGATTCACGCCTGTAGCCTTCTCGGCATCCTACTGACGTCCCGCCCTAAACCTCAGACTCCACCAGGCACCATGGCTCAGTCTCCCCTTACTTCCCCCACTCTCTGGGTCACTCTGTTGGTCCTTCGGGCTGGAAACGCTTGAGTTATTCTAACACTTCTCCAAGGCGTTCCCCATCCAGTCAACAGACTCCTAGGGGTTTTCCTTCAAAATCTCCCTCTTCTCTTTCATCCTCCAACCCCACAGCTGAGCTCAGGGCTTGGGATGTCACCGACGGTCACTTCAGGCCTTGTCCCCTGCTTCTCACAGCCAGGCTCAGGCCTTTCCAGTTGAGTCCTGAAAACAAGGATCAGGACCCCTGCCGGACACCCCAGCAGTCATCTCCCCCGTAAGCCCTGCAGAAACCTCCAAGGGTTCTTTATTCACACCCAGAGCCTTCACACAATGTGGGGCACCCCACCCCCAAGGCTGCCCCAGCCCTCTTGCTCATCCTAATCTGGCTGACTCACCAGTGGCTTTCCCACACCTAGGGGTTTCCATCTATACAACCTGCCTTGCACCCTCCAACCGTCAACTGAAACACCACCTCCCTTCGCCAAGTCTCAACCCAGCTCAGAGTATTCTTCACATGAATGACTTCATTCAGTTCTCAAAAACTTTATGAGACAAGCAGTCCCTTATCCCATTATACAGATGATGCAACTGAGGCTCAGAGGATTCAATGGCTTGTTCAAAGTCACTCAACTATTAACAGTAGTAGGTGGCAAAGCCTGGATGAATGCGGATGGTCGAAGACTCCAGAGTCCTCCCTCCTGCCCACGATGCTACATGTCTTCTGAAAGTGCAGGTGCCAGAGCTGCACAACTCAGCCCTAGTTTTCCATGGCACAGGAAGGGACAGTGCAATCATTTGAATGAGGACTGTCCATCTTGTGCCAGTGTTATTTTCCCAACTGCATTACAAATACAAGCTTTAGAAAGTCAGGGACTTTTGATTAACAGTCACATCCCAACCAGATGAAATAACATCTGACCAGGCTCCCCATTCTGATCAGAACATACCCTATTTCACTGTGGTGGTTGCTGCATCATATCTGCATCCCTATTTCAAAGCCTTTGGTTATTGTTTCCAAAGGTCACTCACAGCAGAGAATGCAGTAGCTGAGACGGGATTTCCAAGGGATAGAGAAAGGAACAACTGAAGCTTAGACTCAGCTTCCATAAGAACTAGGCTGCTGCAGTTGTTACCTAAATTTCATTTCAGAGATGAATAGCTCTGCCCTTGTTGAGACCTGTGAGAATATTTATAATCACGATGACAGACCCACAATCCTACGATGCTGAAATGAGAATTTCCAACTTCCTGCAATCAGAGGCTGTGAGCCTAGGAGCTCAAAACCGCCTGGGCCAACCCAGCAAGAAGCAGAGATGGTTTTCACTTGCATGCTGGGGATGTGGAGAGAACCTTGATGAATAATTAGAGAAAGTTCTGAATCAGGTACTGTTAGAACCATTCTGTGAAGCATCAGCTGGGCATGTTGACAGCTGGTATTATTCTCATGTTCTAGGTCCAATTGCAGCAGATGCTCGATACTTTCTGTTCCCTTAAATGCTTATGCCAAACTTAGGGCACTGCCCAGGCACAGCATGGGAGCCCAAGTCTCCAGACTACCAGCTACCTTTACAGCCTAGGGTAGTCTCTAAACCACTGCCGATATGTCTCCTTGTTTTAATGCACAGGAAAATTACAAAAACAGCACAAAAAAACATATTTTCCCCAAACCATTTGATATTAAGCTGCCAAGACGATGTTCCATGACCTGGATACTTCATGTGTATTTCCACAAACAAGGGTATTCATCATAATCAGTTAATTTATATCAATACATGATTATCATCTAACCCCTGAACCCCTTTCAAGGCTTGCTAGTGAGTCCCGAGGTTTCTCATTTCTAAAACGAAAAACTTGGAATAATTCTGACTCTGCGACAGAGTTCCCTCAAATGCACAAAGTGGCCTAACGCTAAATCCAGATAGTCAATTTGGTATAGGAAAAATATTCAGATTAGATCTGAAGTCCCCTCTGGGTCTCGTACCTGTGACTGGCGTATTCTCAGGCTTAATTTTTTCATCTGTGATTAGTAACATTACTGAGGCTAGCCTGGAGTGGTGTCACATATTTTCATATGAACTGATATTTTCATAAATTTACGTACCATGTAACTAAAAGCATCTTGCATGACTACTCTGCTAACCTGGGTCTTCCAATCTAAGTAAAATCAGCATGCTTAGCATGAAGCACAGGCTCAAGACTGACCCCCTTCCACCAGTCTGGAGCCCTCAAATTCTTCCTAGACATAATTCCAGAGTCTTTACTACTGATATTTAAAAAAAATGCATGCAAGTGTAAGCCATTTGGTAAATTGCAAAATGCTGTATAAACTGCACACTGATGCTGCTCTTACTACATGTATTTATGCAGGCTTACCCTAATTAAAGGGCCTTTAGTTATCCTGGGCAGAGCTGCCTTCTTCTGTTCCAGTGTACAAACCAATACCCTGATCCCTGCCTGCTACTTCTTGTAACCACTATGTAAGTAGAAGAAAGGGAAGAGGGAGCAGAAGGGAGGGAGGGAGGAGGCCAGTCTGATCTTAAGATAAATTGCTGAGCATGACTTTTGTGGTAAGACTCAGTGTGCTTTAAAATAAGAGGAACTGGCCAGGCATGGTGGCTCATGCCTATAATCCCAGCACTTTCGGAGGCCGAGGCAGGTAGATCATTTGAGGTCAGGAGTTTGAGACCAGCCTGGCCAACATGGTAAAACCCCGTCTCTACAAAAAATACAAAAATTAGCCAGGTGTGGTGGCGTATGCCTGTAGTCCCAGATACTTGGGAGGCTGAAGCAGGAGAATTGCTTGAATCTGGGAGGTGGAGGTTGCAATGAGCCAAGATCACGCCACTGCACTCCAGCCTAGGTGACACAGTGAGAATGCGTCAAAAAAAAAAAAAAAAAAAAAAAAAAAGGAAAACCGCAACCGCACCAACCGCCCCTGTCACTTTCAGCAGGTATATATACCAGAAGGAAAGCGACTTGGCTCCTGGATCCAGCAAACAGCACCTAATGTGGGCATCCTTCATTAGAAGTGGTCAGAACCTGGTGCATGAGCCAGACTTCCTTTCACAAGACACGTGACATCTGTATACAGTGTCTTTAAAGATCATGTATGATCTTAATGCTTTAAAAATGTTGTTAATGGCATCTATTGTTAAAACCAGGCAGATATTTATTTTTTACATAATGGGGAATTTGTTAGTCCACTTAAAATCTAAAATCAGACTCCATAAAGGTGTAAAAACTAAATGAAGAATGCAATTCAAATTGCTTTCTTCTCTTTTGCAAAGGGCATTATGTATCCTTTACTTTCAGGAGAACTCATTCAGAAAATGGTTGATAGTTTTCTGCACACATTGCTACCTTCACCGCTGCCTGGAGGGTTTCCACACCAGGCTTGATTCTCCTAAGCCACCTGCCTCAAGTCCCTTCTTTCAGGATCCACAACCCCCGGATTCCTCCAGCGTAGCAATAGTGCCCTGGGGGCGCCATCCATGGCTCCTCTGAATGGAAACTTGGCAGAAGTAGAGAGAAAATTCCCCATCTGGTGTGCCCTACAAGTTGCAGTAGCAGGAAACGGTTAATCCAGGCATGAGAGACAATCCTGGTAAATGCACAGGCTGGCGGGGCATGGCTCTAGACTCCTCCATCTCCATTACAGCGCCGTGGGCATCCACAGCTCCCTATGGACCAGTCTGGGCTTTCCAAGTTTCTTCATCCCCAGTTCCTCCCCAGCCCTGCAGAGGAACATGAGATGTTCTTGCTCGTGATCACCCTGGATCACGCTTGAGCCCTGTGCACAGCCCAGGGAGTCCTCCCCACGTGGTTCTGACTACATGTTCGCTCATCCTCCATGCCCCCTGTGAACATCGCTCCAGCAATACGACACCCCTCCCCATTCTGAGATGCCCACAGCTTCGCAGGTCCCTGGGCCTATGTGGAACATATACTCTGCCTGAGCAGGGGCTCTGTTGATTCTGACCTCTGGGTCGAAGGCTGACACTTGGTGGGAAGGGTCCCCTTGCGGATGCAGGAACTCTAAAAGTTCTAACATTTTGTTCTGATGGTTTTGTTTTTTTTGTGGTTCATTTTTTGAGACAGGGTCTTACTCTGTGGCCCAGGCTGGAGTGCAGTGGTTCAATCACTGCTCACTGCAGCCTCTAGCTTCTAGACTCAAGAGTCCTCCCGACTCAGCCTCTTGAGTAGCTGGGACCACAGGCATGTGCCACCACGTCCTGCTACTTTTTAAAAAAAAAGTTTTTGTAGGGACGAAGTCTTGCTATGTTGTCCAGGCTGGTCTCAAATTCCTGGCCTCAAGTGATCCTTCTACCTCAACCTCCCAAAGCACTGGAATTACAGGCATAAGCCATCGTGCCTGGTCCTGATGGTTGTTTTGAACTGACATTTTTCTAAAATAAGTCTCTTAAAAACAAAAGTATAATACCAACAAAAATAAGCAATTAGCTTTGCAAATTCCTATAAAGAAGGTGTACCCATAAGCCTGACCCACAGACCCCAGACAGAAGATCACCAAGACAGAAGCCCCTCACTTGGGCTCTGCTTTCCTACCTCCAAAGTACTGTAATCTTGACTCTAATACCAAATGCTACTTTTAACTGCTTTTGGATCTTATGTAACAATCCTACAGCTGTACTCCTTTGTGTCTTTGATTAGTTCAAGTCCAAAGTTGATTCTATATGTCTTTCAGAAACTTGTCAATTTCACATACAGTTGCCAGTCACCCTGTCCCCATACAAAAGCATCAGCTCAAAGCAGTGCAAAGGTGATTTCACAGTTAGCATTAGGGAGCCCTCTCAGCAGCCTCTATGTTCCCAGGCCTGGCTAGGATCACAGAGGTAGGAGTTCTGGGGCTGATCATGACAAGTTTCTAACCACCCTAGGCCTAGGTGTGGTCTCGTTGGGAGGAATTCTGACGAATGAGCCCTGGTGCAGGTCACACTGGATGCTGAAGTCCCAGGTGGGTAGGGTGGCAGAGTGAGCCTTGGGCAGGTGGGCCTGTGAACATACCCTCCTAAGGATATGATCAGGTTGCAAATGGAACTGTAACTTTTTGGGTAATGTGAGTCAGCCCTTAAGCCTATGCTAACCACCGAAAAGAGAATTAACCTTTGGGGCCTTGCAGGGCTCCAGCTGGTGTCATAAAGTAGTAACAAAAAACTGCTCTTCAGTAGCTTGAAGGAAAATCTTTGAAAAATACCTCCCTGGGAGCAGCTTCCCCATCTCAAAAGATGTAGCATAGTGCTTTTACAACACCTAGCCTGCATGATTTTCTAAGTGAGTTGCAATATCAAGGCCAGACCTCAGCCTGGGTCCACTCTCCGCTGGGCTCAGAGCTGTGCGGTCTGAGCCCTTCAAAAACATCAGCTGATTCTGCCAGTAGAAGCGGTTCTTGGTCATCATCATTCCCTGTTATCTGTGGGAGAGTTCTAACTATTCATCATCATAAGCTGAATACGAGAGGAGATCCAGTATATATATGTTTTGCCCTTGTGAAAATAAATTATTGCAGAGAAAGAAAGAATGTGAATACTTTCATAAGAGCTCTTTTTGTCAAAGGTCCTCACGTCTTTCCTCAAGCTACTCTTACAAAGTACTGTATGTGACAAAATTAAGTTTACTACCAACTTCAGGACAGCAAATGAGTATCAGAAAGCAGGAGAGAACTACATAGAGTTAGGGTAATCTGCAATTGAGGATGCAACACACAACACTGTGGCTTTGCTGGGGAGGCCGGTGCCATTTGATTCCAAAGCAGTGGGGAATCTTACCATGTATTTATGAATTAGGTGGGCTCCCAAAGCAGTGAAAATTGCAAATGTGGGTGGTGCCATGACTAGATACTACATTGACCCTAGGAGTTAAAGATCAGCCTGGGCAACATGGCACAATCCTGTCTCTACAAAAAATACAAAATAGCTGGATGTGCTGGTGCATGCCTGTAGTCCCAGATACTCGGGAGGCTGAGGTGGAAGGATACCCTGAGGTCAAGATTGTAGTAAGCAGTGATGATGCCACCGCACTCCAGCCTGGGCAACAGAGTGAGGCCCTGTCTCAAAAAACAAAAACAACAACAAAAACCATGGCCAGTATACGTGTGGTGCACTTTCAGTGCTGTTTTCACTCCTAATACACAGCAGGGGTAATTTCTGCTGGCTGTACAAATGGCCTAAAGTCACACTGTCGTTCTGATGGTATACCTATTTAATTATCATCACTAACAGTAATAGAAAGCCATGAACACTTTGGCTCCTATCTTTTTAGCAAAAAAACCAAAAAACCAAAAAAACTAATGGGAGTGGGGAGCTATGGAAAACATTTTTACTTTCCTTCTTGGTGAAGCCACATGTATAAACTTTGCACAGAAGTTACTGCATGATGGTGAGACCTGGTCAGGGGGTGCCTCCTCTTCTATTAGATGCAGCTCAATGGGACAAGGGAAAACTCATGCTGAGATAACAAGGTCCCTTTGTCCAACAAAAATCTCCAGGTAAGCAGGATAAAGAGATCAAAACAAAAAATATATACTAACCATGGGGATACTTCTCCCTCGTGATGGGGATACTGATCTCCAAGGGCCTTTTGGCTGTGAAGATCAACTGCTAAAATCAATACAAGGGTTCAGAACATCACTTTATCTGTATTTTTACAGTACCTAATGCTTAACAGAAATATTTCCTAAGAACTGCCTGCCTGAATTGAAACCAAGCCCATGGGAGAGCTGACACTACAGAAGAGGATCCATCTACTCAGCACAGGCCTAGAGGGCAAAATAAGAGCCAAAGGAAGGAAGGAAGTTAAAGAAATGTAAAAATCTGATTCTATTTAAGGAAGAGCTTTCTAACAATCTGTTTTCTCCAAAAATGGGATTGGCCTACTCGAGCCGTCGCTGTGCTCCAGCAGGGCTGGATGGCCATCTGTCAGGGACGGGCGCAGGCCCAGCACCGGCTCCAGGATTGGGGGCTGGCTCAGTTGAATAGTCTGGGAGTATACCCACTGGCTGAACCGATCACAACTCACGAAAAAACTAAGCATGCTGGGTGGAAGATGTGGTCAGTAGTTTTAATTTGTGGCTTTGTCTTTTCTCCTTCTAAAAAACTGAGGAAGAAAAAAACAAGGTTTTCAAACTTCCAGGTCACCCAGAGCACTCGCCTGGCCTTGTTCTACTTTCTACCAGTCTCTGAGCATTTGTGCTTTACTAGAATCTTGTGAATACAAAAAAAAAAAAAAAAAAATTTAGTGGAGGCAAAAAAGAAAAAAAAAGAGACCGAAGTCGAGAACGTAACAATGTTTAGCATCATTTAAAAGAAGGTACTTTGGTGAAAGGTGGAAATTGGAAAAATAAAGCTCAGGGCAATCTTCAAGTACTTCTCTATTCACGCTACTCTCTTTTTTGGTAACCGCAGTTAATTAAGAGTTATAAGCAGAAAACAGTGTTTCTTTCAAGCGGCATGCTTACGTGGGGAAAAAAAGATGAAAGGGAGGCAGCTCAATGGAGAAGGACCATACTGCTAATGAGAAATGACATTTTTCCATCAGGCTGAGAATCTATGATGACCAGTGACCTGGTGTGATTCACACGAAGTCCTGTGTCTCACCTGTCTCTCCAAATCATGGTAATAACCTAATCCATGCACAAAAATACTATCTAAAATATGAAGGCTTTAAATGATTTTGCAGAGGGAGTTTAGACTTTTCAAGATTGCATAAAAGGAAAGATGAACAGTTTGCAACACCCACCACATTTGGTGTACAATTTTACTTTCAGTTTTCCCATGTATTCCTCATTCTCTGTCCCCCAAAAGGAAGGAAATCCTCTTGCTAGAAAATTTTTTAAAACCCTAAGTAAATGTAACACAGGTGATAATATTAACTCATTTCAATAGCAAGCCCTTTAGTGATAACCTGCAGTCTTGGGTACAGACAACATTATCCTTATAAGAAGGTAACAACAACGTTTCAATGTCAGCTCAGATGAGTCATTCTTCAGAAAAGTCCTCACAATTATTTTCTTAAGTAATCTGAAGCAGTAACTACCGTAAGTCAGTCCTGTATGCATGCACATGAGAAGGCAAGATTGGATACTGTCAACTTTGTGTAACTCCCGGGGGCATTGCCCATGTCCTGACACCTGGGGGGAAAAAAGGCACATGGGGAGAGAGCCAGACAACACTATGGGTGAACTGGGAGCGGCCTCTCACGTCACACAGCTGCGCTCTTAGCTAACAGCACCCAGGACCATGGTGTGACGCAGCATCAATTTCAGAGAGGGAAAAAGTGCTTTGGCTCTAGGCATATAGGCCAAATGGACAGGATTTTATAGGAGAGAAAGAATTTCATGGCATGATACTGGCAGAGCTGGGTAGACTTACAGGTGAGAATTCCAAGTCAGGGTCCTCTAAAGTTTTGATACAAGGAGATACCTCTGCAGGAGTCCAAAGCACACAGAAGTGTCTCCATACACAAGACTCCAAACTCCAGAATCTCCAGGAAATGACAAACATCTTATTTCTCCATCTTCATCTCTTAATTCTTAGATTTTTTTTAAAAAGACAGCTAGGAAGATGTTAACATTTAAAACACTTTTTTTTTTCTTTGAAAAAGCAAACAAACTAGAAAGATGGACGGTGTCCCTTGAAATGCACAAGGCTTCCTCTCTCCAGCGGGTGGAACACTCACCTAGTGTGTCCTTCAGGTTCTTCACGAGGGAGCCCTTCTTCAGGCTGTTCTTCCGCTCCACGTAGTTGGACGGCACATAGCCTGTCCTGTTGGCCGCGTTCCTCACCCGCCACCATGTCTTGGAGTCATCCAGCAACCACAGGCGCTCGTTCTTCTTGATGTCCAGCTCCTGGTCCTGCTGGGCGGTGTAGTCCCACTTGGCTATCACAATAACTTCTTCTGTCATCTTTCATGGAGTCCTTCTGCGAGCAAAACATTTGGAGATGCTCATTAGAGAACTACCCGGACACTTCATCCTTTGCGCCAACTTGAAAAATTAGGCACTGACAGTTTTTATTACAACTCTGCAACCGGTTTCCTCCTGGGTCTTGAAATGCTCGACCTTAAAATGTCCTTCTTTCAACAAGCTTTAGTATTTGGTTTAGAAACAACAATCTTAGAAAACAAATCCTATGTCACTGTTTGTTGTACATGAGGAAATCTCTAACAAAATCAAACTTGCAAAAAATTCTAAATAACAATATAATTAAATGAGTGCATTTGATTAAGTAACACTGCCTCCTGATAACTGATAGGTTTACATTCATTTTCTCAGGATATGCTGTGTCTTATGAACACAATTAATAAATATAACATAATCAAACTACTCCTATAAATTAAAATTAACATTGTACTAATGCAAGGTGGTATCCTGGATTGGATCATGAAACAGAAAAAGGAAATTAGTGGAAACACTGGTGAAATAAAAATAAAGTCTAACAGTAATAATAATAAATAATTGTCAATCTCCTGGTTTAGACAACACACCAGTAAGATGATACTACATTCACGGAAGATGTTAACATTACGAGATACCAGGTAAAGGGTATACGGGAATGTTCTGTATTATACAGGCAACTTTTTAAAACAAATATAAAATTATTCCTAAAAACGTTCATTCACACAAAAACCTGTACAGTAACGTCTGTAGCAGCTTTATTCATAATTGCTCAAACTTGCAAGCAACAAAAATGTCCTTTAAGTAGGTGAATTGATATATAAACTGTGGTACACCCAGACAATGAAATATTCAGTGCCAAAAAAGAAATAAGCTATCAAGCCATGAGAAGACATGGAGGAACCTGAAATGCATATTGCTAGGTGAAAAAAGTCAATCTCAAAAGGCTACACACTGTGTGATTCTGACAATTTATCCTTAACCAAACTTCAGCCAAGCTCCTTTGAATCCTCTTCCCATTAGGCCTTAACTTTTGTACTTCCGTGACCATCTTTGCATCGCCCAATTTTTGCAAGACTCTCCTGCTAAGTTGCTCTAGCTGGAATCCTCCACCCTCGACATCTGATTAGGTTCCTCATCCTCTACCATCCCCCAGGTGACATCTGATCACCCTGTCCTGCCTTCAGAAGAATCTTGTTAGGTTAGTTCAGCCAGAATCCCCACCCTCCACCCCGATGTTTCCTCTTAGTAATTTTCCATCCACCAACTCCCTTATTTTGCTCCTTGCCTATAAATGCCCATTCTTCCTTGTTGTATTATTAATATTAGGAGTCAAACCCAATCTTTCTTGACTGCAAAACCCTACTGTAGTAGTCCCTCTGAATAAAGTCTAACTGTTCTTCAGCAAATGTCATCAACAACTTTTTTCTTTAAAATGGTATGACATTCTGGAAAAGGCAAGACAGTAAGAAAATGAGTGCTTGCCTGGGGCAAGAGGGAAGGGAAGAATGCACAGGTAAAGCACACGATTTTTAGGGCAGCGAAACTCTGTTCAATACTGTAAGGGCAGACACCTGTCATTATACATTTGTTAAAATCTACAAAATGTGCAACATCAAAAGGGAATATAACATTTTTCCAAAATGAACAGTTTATCAAAACAACAATAAACAAATGTGTATATTATATATCTAGTAAAGTTAATTTTGGAAGTAATAAATAGCAAAAGTATAGCTGAATAAAATAAATAATCAACTACTTCCGCAACTCTGAACTTCTTAGGTAGAAGATGAACCAGTATTCTTTCAGCAGAAAAATTCAATATTCAGTCCTTAAACTAACGAGACATTTCTCCAAACTAGGGAGAAATGAATGATGAAAAGACCCTGGACTAAAATCCCCTTTCTCCCTGACAGAAGTTCTCATTATTTTATAGGGATGACTTTAGGATTACAGGGGATCTATGCACATTGACTCCATGGAAGCATAAATACCATTTTTAAATAACATGATGTTTTCTACTAGATGCTAAAAATTTTTTATAAATAATACATGTTTTTTTTCATGAATTAACTTCCAAATTTGAAGATAACAAACCTTTTGGGAAGGAGGAAAGCCTCTGCATAATGTATACAATATCCAAAGGATAAAGTTTACATAAAGCTCCTATCAGAACTGGAGACTATTTTGTTATCCACTTTCAGAAAATCTCAAGCCCATACCATGTGGAACTCACTAATCTGACCTTTATGTCAGATTAGAGTTTTGAAAGTCATAAAGGTAGATTTTCTTTTTTTAAGTAACAACGAGAAGAGCAATAGCAGTAACAGGAATGGAGCTCAGAGAATACTGCATCTGAATACCAGGTTGCTTTCTTAATCACACAATTTCCACAAGGTTTTAACAAGAGCAGCCCATCACTTAAGAACAGTCAAGATCTTGCCAATCAAAACTGTTTATTAAAATTTCCTACTGAACGAATGGCAGTTAAGGAAGGAGCTGGCTGGGCCTGATCTATTCCCATGCATACAGAACATCACACTGAAGCTTTAAAAATTCCACTGCCTGAGCCCTACTGTAAGCCAATTATATCAGTATCTTTATGTGAGAGGCCTAGGCATCCAAGGAATTTTACATCTGGCCATATAATTCTGCCGAGTCTTAGATGGGTCTTAGACGGGAAAAGCCAAGCGAGAGAACTGAGCCACAAAACAATGACCCATAGAGCTTCCCTGGGGCCACCACTCTGAGCTCTGTGGAACTGCAACGGGAAGTAAATGTTGAGCAGTGATGGGCACCTCCTACATGTCAAGGCGTTTAAGCTTGGGAACATCCACGTTTCAGGGAGGTGTCATCCTTTAGATGACTGAGTGTCACAGAGACTGAGTGCCTTGTTTAATGACAGTCAGGATTTGAGCCCAGGCCTGTGGACCCCCACCCAGTCTGTTCTCATGTGCTCCCTCCTAGGGGTGGGGGCGGCTGGGGGCCTGACACTAGTCTGCATTTTGAGGGGCTTATTCCAACTCAGAACTCTAAGTTTCTAGGACATGTGTGAATTAAAAGTTCCCACACACCTAGGAAATGACTGCCTATTGGTTGGCCATAGCAATGGGTTTAACCTTATCTTAATGGCTCAAGGACCGCCCCCATCGATTTAAAAAAACAAAACAAAACCTGCTTCTGCTCACTTACTGCACTGAAGTCCACCAATCAACAACTGCCTCATATCAGAGGGCCAGCCAATAAACGACCACTTCACTCCAGTGAAATCCACCAGTCAACAACCATGCCACACCAGATGGCCAGCCAATAGACAACTGCCTCACTGCAGTGAGGCTGCTTCAGAGGGACAGCCAATCAATGACAGCCCCAATGGGGTAATCACGCCTCTGTAGTTAAAGGTTAACTAATCCCAGAAGGCTTCTGCTTCTGAAACTCCAGGAGCACTGGAAGCCACACTTCCCAAGACCATTAGAAAGCTCAGCTCTGCACTGGGACCGACTTAGAGGCCTGCCTCCTCAATGAAGGAAGCACCCATACAATTTCTTGTTCTGAAGCTGAGTTGTGGCCATGCACTGATAGAATAATGGCTCCCTCATTTGCACAGCTGGCCTGGGCTGCTGCCCTCAGACACCCTAAAACAAGTGGGAAGGAAGAGTGCCCCATCACCCTGTATCCTCACAGGCTCAGTCTTGTCTTTCTTTGCCAACATGGGTTGGAAAGGGGGGCTGGAAGCCCACATGAAGGGTCTTGCATGTTAGCCAAGTGTTGAGGTTGAATCCCTGAGGCCTTGGGAAGCTGTTTCTTAAAAGCCCAACAGGACCATGTGGTATTTTCAGTTAAGTAATTTGCTATGGAGCAGGTTGGATTTGAACAGGAATTAGACTGCAGATAAACCATTACTCCACAATAAAATTAGACATACAAACTGACAAATTTCCAATACGGAAAAGCCTCAACAGAAGAAAGTCTGAAAAAAAAATGTATTCTGACTGACTACTGAAATTTTAAGTCAGAGATGGTAAGATTTAGTCTAGGCAAGAATCATAGAGGTCTGATTCAAAGAACAATGCATGTTTTTCTCTCTAACTTAGCAGTTCAAGGAAACCTAATTTTTGCCTTCATTACTACAGCTAGTTAAGTTTATCACTCAGGTCTAGCCCAAAGAGACAAGGTTACAAATTTGATATTAAATAGCCAGATCACATCTTGTATGTCATGTGACCTCTCTAGAACACAGCTTAGCAGGACTCCGAGGTTATGCTGGAAAAACAGCTTTCAGAACCTCATGAGCTAAGCTGCTTTTTTTCAAGTCTTAGGTGGGAATGGATTTAAAAACAAATAGGACACGTATAAAAACTTTCTCGGCTCAGCAGTTTTCACTAACCCCTAAAATACGAGCAATCCTACTCTAGGACCCTATTTTCTTTCTAAAGACAATCCTATTAACTGTATCTTGCTGCGTTACATACTCCTGATACTAGCCAGTGTCCCTACAACATCAAAAAATGGTCACAGATATTTCCAAAGAGGTCATGGGGATCAAGCTGAACCACGTGGTCCTAACGGCAAATATTACAGAAGAAAGAAGAGGTTAGGGTCTGGGATTCAAGCTTAGCTGAACCATTTGTATGTCCTCCTTGGACTTCAGTTTCTTCTGTAAAATGGGACGCCACCACTTGCCTCAAAAGACACTTCTGATACTCAGGAGAAACATGAGAACAAAGTGCTTTGGAGGGCAAGGTTTAGCATTACATAGGTGTAAGCCTTACCACCACCTTAGCCCAGCTGCCTCCTCAATAGCCTGGAGTAATACCTCATTGAGGAGCTTGTAAGCAAAGTCCTGAGGCCCGATATGCCAGCATAAGAGACTTAAGAATGGCAGCTACAGTCATAATGAATACCCTCTGAACACTTATTTCATACATGTGAGGTGGGGCCATGTTCTGCCCATCCCTGCTTCATTTAACTAGGATTTACTGAGTTTCCTGGGCACCAGGGTTCCTTGCAGAGCAAGATAGGCCCAGTGTCTGCTCTCCTGTGATTCAAACCTGTGCACAAGCAATACATCTACAGAGATACCCATGGAAGTGTCACTATCCTAGCCTTCTTGTCTGACTTCCTGAAGAGCGTTTAGCACAAGAGACGGCCTGGTCACTTACTTGTCTAGGAATCCTCACTGTGTGTTGACAATGGCTGTTTAGGCTTCAGCCACCTGGTTTAATGGGAAGCTAAAGGAGAAGGCAGCCTCATGATTCTAGGTTAATATCCACCTGCCTCATTCACCTTTCCACCAACTAACCAATTTATCCCACCACAGAGAAGACCAGAGTCTCCTCTCCTTCCTTTCCTTCCTTCTTTCTTTCTGACGGCATCTCGCTCTGTCACCCAGGCTGAAGTGCAGTGGCACAATCATAGCTCACTGCAGCCTCCAACTCCTGGGCTCAAGCGATCTGTCTGCCTTAACCTCCCAAGTAGCTAGGACTACAGGTGTGCACCACCGTGCCCTGTTACTTTTTTATTTTTTGTAGATATGGGGTTTCACTATGTTGCCTAGGCCGGTCTCAAGCTTCTGGCCTCAAGGGATCCTCCTGCCTTGGACTCCCAAAGCACTGGATTACAGGTGTGAGACACTGCACCCGGCCCTGATTACTTAAACTTCATTCAAAATATATGCACAGAGAAACAAGTCTAACATGATACTTCCAGGATATTAACTTGAAATTTCAAAAATACATATGTGCACACATGTGCAGACACACCAAAATATATTTGTCTATGTGGAACTAATTGGTTTAGAGAGTTCAGTTAGAAAAAAACTGTCATCCCTACTTGATTTTCAACACACAGTCTGAATTATTCAAATAATACAATCTACTTTACTGTGAGTCCTTAAGACTTTTCTTTGTAATATCTCATGCCTTCAGGGGAAAAATGCAACTGATCAATTTATGGAGACTCATTTAAATACAGGCTTTTAGTAGACATCATTTGGGAAGGGGCTTGTTTCAATATTTTACTGGGGACGGGTAGAGGAAGGCAGGCCTAGTTGAAAGGGAGAAGTTTACTGACTCCAAAGCACAAGTCCAGAAACTCGGCTTCTCTTGCCCCCTCTCTACTGCAGAGCGTGGGAGGCAGGATGTGTGTACTGCTATTCTCAGGAGCAAAGGAGCATCTTCTCTGCGGCTGCTGCCACTGAGCATGGCTGAGCAGCCACAGAGAAGATGCTCTTACAGGGCTGTGGCTTCCGGTCAATAAGGCCTTTACTCGGTATGTTATTTTAGAGTCCTTTTATTACTGATTTGTATTCTGTTTTTATTGGGGAATGGTCAAAATCTGCTGCCTGTAAACTCTCTCAGGCTGTTGAAATTGCAGAGGTTTCCTCTGTGGACCCCGATAGGACCACTTTTGTGAATGATCCTCTTCAGCTACAGAAAACCAGGGTTTGAAAGGCCAGCTTCACATCAACCATCTGGGTGACTTTGGGGGAAGGTGCTTAACCACTCTGCTCCCTAATTCCGTGTTTGCAGATGGGTCAGAGCTTCGGTGAGGATTAAATGAGCCAGTCTATAGGAAATACCTAATACCCAGTCTGTGCTGGGCAAGTGTTAGCCATTCATTCTTGCTCTACTCATGTCCATGTAATGCCCAGTCATCACGAGGCTCAATGACTTGAAGGTAAGGTTCACAGGGATTCAGAAACATATGTGCATCAGATTATGTCATTGAAAAAGAGAAAACTTAAACAGAAAGATGTGCCAACACTCAAAGGTGGTAAAACTGGAATGGCATAGTTCTGTGAGGCTTTACAAAAAGACCCCAATGAGTCTTGGGTACATCCTAACTCCCTTTGGTAATGTTCCTAGTGTGGCTAATGCTATCAGCTTGTATCTAGCTACCCTAGAAAAGCTTTGATTCATCTATAGCATCTTAACAGAATACATTTACACACAAAGACGTGTGGTCAAGTTATTATAAAATGTAAATTTAAACTATCTGATGTTCATTTTAGAGAACCAGTCAATGAAAAAAATATATTTAAGTACCTGGGATAAGTGATTATCCAGTGAATTCTCCCCTCTCTTTGCTACCTGCTCCTTCCCTGACGTACCCTGAGTGTCCTCGCAGGCCCCTCTCCCACCCTGGGAGCCCCTCCCAGGGTGTAAGCTCATCCACTTCCCATTGGCTGGCTGGCTCTTGTTCCTGGTCTCTAGGGGACCGGTTCCACTGCACACCTGCATTTCCACCTGTCTGCCGGACACAGGCCAGGACCCTAGAGTGGCATTGACCACTTTTAAACAGTAATTATAGTAAGTATTATTCAGCGAAAGTTCAAGCACACAGTATCACGCATCATTTCTTTTCTACAAAATTGTGATAAAATACATTTAACAAAGTTTAACATTTAAACCATTTTATTTTCTTTTTCTTTTTTTTTTTACCCAACCCCTGCAGATTAACCATTTCTGAATGTACAGTTCAGTGGCTTTAACTACATTCACCCTGTTGTGCAAACATCAACATCATCCAACTGCAGGACTATTTTCATCTTGAAAAACTGGAAAAGGTACCCACTGAATGCTAATTCTCAACTTCCCTCTTTCCCCAGTCCCTGGCAACCACTATTTGACTTTTTGTCCTTGTGGATTTGACGACTCCAGGTACCTCATTTAAGTGGAATCACTTGTCTATTTGTGACTGGCTAGTTGCACTTAACATGATGCCGTCCAGGTTCATCATTTGGTAGCATGTGTCAGAATTCCCTTACTTTTTTAAGGCTGAATAATATTCCAATGTGTGCATGTACCACACTTTGTTGATCCGTTCATCCATCGATACACATTTGTGTTGCTTCCACCTTTGGACGGTTGTCAACAATGCTATGAACATGAGTGTGCAAATATCACTTCAAGTCCCTGCTTTTTCCAGTCCACTGGGTATATACCTAGAAGTGAAACTGCTGGGTCATATGGTAATTCTAGTTTTACTTTTTTGAGGGATTGCCCTAATGCCTTCCATGGAGGCTGCATCTACATTCCACCAACAGTACACAAGGGTTCCAATTTCTCTACATCCCTGTCAATGCTTGTGATTTTCTGTCTTTTGACAGCAGCCATCCTACTGGGTGTAAAGTACACACTAATTTCTTAACTGAACAGTATTTTTACTGCATCCTCAATAGAATTTATTAGCACACAGCAATTCTCAATAAAAGGAAAATTTTTATACTGATCGTAATGATCATCTATAGTTTTCTGCTACACCCTCCTATTTTTTTCTCAGTGAATACCTACCATTAATTTATCTCTGCTGCCAGTATCAGGCTACCCCTCAAAATTAAACCACAGAAGAAAAATGACTTAAAATGTGAGTTTATCAACCAGTTTCCAGGACTTCATCATCGAGCCACTCATTTACTCCGTGAAATGCCAGGACACACTAGCATTCTGCAGACTAGACTGTAAGTCAACACAGCTCATTAGTGTCTGGGAAATTTTACAGAAAAAGAAAAAAAGAATTGGTGGCACTGTCGCTTCAACTAGAATCTGGGAAATGCTATTTTACACATAATTTACCACTCCAGCCACAAAAGTACACATTTTTGCAACCTTCCTTGGCTTTCTCACTGGCGTTTTAGATACTAATCACACTAGGAGGAAGGCTCTGCCTGTCAAGTGATTCTCTGGTGCCAGCATTTTGGAAAAACACCACCAATTTAATAAGCCAATTTTCTTACACGGTGCTAAGTGTAAACAAATGAAACTCTATATAACTGCACTGGAATCAACACTGCCTTCTGCCAACCCAGAAGACAGTAAGTATGGTGATGGGGTGAAGAGGAAATACCAGCAATGGGAAAAATACCCATGTACAAAAATGGACATGGATGGCTTTGGTGAACCCTCGTCTCTGATGAGACACAAAAGTGAGGTCTTTTCAGGTAGTACTCCCTGCTCCCAAAGTAGACAAATAACAGTCACCATTTTTTAGGGGTTTAGGCCTTCCTATTTTTTTTTTCACAGCTATAAAGGTACTTGTAATTTTTATAACTTAAACATCTATTTCAAAAACTTACCAGTTGGGCACGGTGGCTCACACCCTGTAAACCCAGCACTTTGGGAGGCCGAGATGGACAGATCACCTGAGGTCAGGAGTTTGAGACCAGCCTGGACAACACGGTGAAACCTCATCTCTATTAAAAATACAAAAAATTAGCTGGGCATGGTGATGCACGCTTGTAATCCTAGCTACTCAGGAGGCTGAGGCAGGAGAATCGCTTCAGCTCCAGAGATAGAGGTTGCAGTGAGCAAAGATCATGCCACTGTACTCCAGCCGGGGTGACAGAGTGAGACTCTGTCTTTAAAAAAAAAAAAAAAAAAAAAATCAAAATATAAATGTCATGAGTTTCCTCGATTCTTACAAATGAATTCAGCTACATTAATCAATACGTGACCTTTCTTCTTGCCACCTTATTACTCACGATTCCCTGGCTGGTTTTGAAACATGCAAGGTTGAAACAAGCAGCACAGTGATTGTGAAAAACAGATACCACACTATCCAGGTCTCATAATGCTCAAATATGATTAGACTGCTAAAATCATTTAGTTCTGCAGATTTATATGGTCTGTGCCTACATTCCCAAATATTATATCTATGCTTTAGATTTTCCTATTTAAGTGGGAGAGCAGATTATAGAAAGCCCCTCTGTATTCAGCTCTGGGGACAAGAACCTGAACCTACCTGTCAGCAGGGACCCTGTGTAGAAGAGGGGACATGGGTTACTCTGGGTTTAATTACTACAGACACTTCTACAAATGAATTTGGAACAATAAATGCTAATATGTACTCCAAATGTTTAATTCTGTTAAAGAAACCATCCCTATAATTTAATAAAACCGAATGAGGAAACAAAGGTTTCTAGCATCTGTGCTTGATATTTTGAAAAAAAAAATCCCCTACCACTCTAAGACAAAGTCTTGCTCTGTCACCCAGGCTGGAGTGCAGTGGTGCGATCTTGGCTCACTGCAACCTCTGCATCCTGGGTTCAAGCAATTCTCCTGCCTCAGCCTCCTGAATAGCTGGGATTATAAGCATGAGCCACGAAGCCTGGCTATTTTTTTTTGGATTTTTACTAGAGACAAGAGTTTTACCATGTTGGCCAGGCTGGTCTCGAACTCCTGACCTTGTGATCCACCCGCCTCAGCCTCCCAAAGTGCTGGGATTACAGGCATAAGCCACCGCTTCTGGCCCAAAAATATATTTTTGAACTAGAATAGGTTTCTTTATTATTAACACATTATATTAGTATGATACACGTTAAAATTAACGAACCACTACCCTCACATTAACTAAAGTTCACAGTTTATTCAGATGTTCTTAGTTTTCCCTTAATGTCCTTTTTCTGTGACAAGATCCCACCCAGGATCCCACACTATATTTAGTCGTCACGTCTGCTTAGGTGCCTGTTGGCTGTGGTAGTTCTCAGACTTCCCTGGTTGAAGAGCACTGGTCAGGTATTTTACAGAATGTCCCCCCATAATGATTTGTCTGATGTCATGAGAAAAACATCAGATAAATCCTAATTGGGGGACATTCTGCAAAATATCTGACCAGTGCTTTGGTAATAGCTTTTGGGAAGAAGATCCCAAAATACCTGACCAGTGCTCTGGTGTTGAGTTTTGGGAGGAAGACCACAGAGGCAACATGCTATTCTCATCTCACCACATCAAAGGTCAACATGGCTTAGGACTGTGGACTGCTGATGCTGACCTTGATCACCTGGCTGAGGAAGTGTTTGTCAGGATTCTCCACTGTGAAGTTTCACTTGCCTCCTTCCATACTGCACTCTTCGGAAGGAAGTCTCCAGGAACGGCCCACACTTAAGGGTGGGGAGTTACCTCTTCTACCTCCTTGAGGCAAAGCATCTACATGAATTATCTGGAAACCTTTTGCACAGGAGATTTCTCTTCCCCGACTAATTAACTTATTCATCATTTATATTACTGTGATCTTATGGCTATTTTATACTTTGGGCTACAATCCAATATTGCTTTTTCTTAAATTGTTCCAACTTTGGCTATGGGAGCGCTTTCAGCTAGCCATCCCTGTAACATATCACCATTATCGCGAGTCTGTGTTTGCTTGTTTCTTTGAGCGCATCCTTACTTTCGAGCACCACAAGATGCTTTGGGCTTTTCTTGCATATTTTTTACCCTAGTCCCAGAATCAGTATATCTGCCTTGATGGTAACCAGCAGTACCTGCAGTCCACTTTTTACACAAGAATCCTTTACAAAATAAAGAGGGGAGGGCTAGGTTTTTTTCTTCCTACGGTGACCACAGTATAGAAATGCAGGCTAAGCATCCCTCATTCAAAACTCCCAAATCCAAAACTTGAGCACTACAAATTCCACATCCAACCTCACGTGACAGGTCACACATATTATAAAAAAATATTACATGAAATTACTTAGGGCTATGTTTATAAGGCATATATGAAATATAAATAAATTTAGCATCTAGACTTGAGTCCTATTCCCAAGATCTCATTTATGTATATGCAGATATTCCAAAACCTGAAAAAATTCTGAATTCTAAAACACTCTGATCCAAAGCATTTAGGATAAGGTGTACTCAACCAGAACTTAGATTTCTCCTATGTGGACTCTAGTCCACTCCTGGGCCACATGCTGTTGAAGAAAATAATAAAACTGTGCTGTGAAGCCTGATGTATTTGATCTCCACTAGACTGTCCCTCCTGCTAAGCAATGCCAAGCAACAAGAGCCCCTACTGGTTGCCTAACATATTTCTCACAGTGCACACTCCTGTGAAAACTCATCCCTCCAAAACCACAGCCGCCCTCTCCTGCCACGGGCTCGGTTTCATCCCCACCTCTGCACCCACTGCCCCCAACCCAGCCAGGCCTCCCAGAGCCCATCTGCAGTCTCTGCTGTGAGTGCTTCATGCTACTCCATGTGTAATTACTTGTGCCCTTGACTTAGGGGCAACAAAACATAGTGACACAAGAGTCAAGAGTCAAGAACACTTAGAAAGATCTCAGTGGCTTTAACTCAAGAGTCAGATGTGGCTGCCAAAAGGACCAAGGGGAAATTTAAACACCTCTGGTAGCAGGGCAGACAGCACAGTCATAAAACACATGTATAATAAGGTTCACATTTTTATTTTTTTTAATGTGTATCTTTTCATTACGATTAGAGGTATATAGGAATAAATGTGATGAAATTTCTTCACTGTTTAGGATTTCTATTCTTTTTATGAGGAAAAAAACACACAAGCTGGGCGCAGTGGCTCATGCCTGTAATTCCAGCACTTTGAGAGGATGAGGCAAACGGATCACCAGAGAGGTCAGGAGTTCAAGACCAGCCTGACCAACATAGCAAAACCCTGTCTCTACTAAAAATACAAAAAATTAGCCAGGCATGGTGGTGCATCCTGGAATCCTAGCTGCTTGGGAGGCTGAGGCAGGAGAATCACTTGAATGCGGGTGGTGGAGACTGCAGTGAGCTGAGGTCACGCTATTGCACTTCAGCCTGGGCAACAAGAGCGAAACTCCATCTCAAAAAAACCAAACAAACAAAAAACCCAAAACAAAAACAAAAACACCACACAAATATTACTACTACTTTCTCTGGTTAAATCCAACTCTCACCTTCTCCACACCAGCCCCAGGGCAGCCAGTGCCATTTTACATTTCTGACCTCTGGCCTCAAGTGGACTCTTGGTGCCTCCTGGCAACTTACTCCATTTTCTGAGTGGCCTCCCTTCCCCTCTATGAAGGGTCTATTAATATCTTTCTTGTCCATCCTCTAATAAATCTCCTCCCCTCTCTGTAGCCTCAGTTGATGAATGACCTTCTATGATATTGTATAAAAGATATCTGGTCATCTTCCCATTTCCTAGCATATCCTCAAATGTAAGTGTCTTTGTGTACGCAAATGAGGTGACTGGTGGCTGGCAGCCGCTAGGAAGCTTCAGGATGGGGTTGGTCTGGAAAAAGACCAAGGCAGGATTAGAGGGTTGGGACTTTCAGCCCCACCCTCCACCCTCCAGCAAGGGGAGAAGGGCTGAGGTCAAGTTGATCATCCATGGCCAAGGGTTTAACCAATCTTACCTATGAAATGAAGCTTCCATAAAACCTAAAAGGACAGAGTTCAGATGGGCATCCAGACTTCTGAACTTTGGGAGGTTCCTGGAGAAGGCACAGAAGCTCCATGCCTCTTCCCCATACCTCACTATACCCACCCCTCTGCCATCTGTATCCTTAAAAATATCCTTCATAGTGACAACCAAAATGAGTGACTGAGGTATACATCTCAATCACAGAAGTTTATTAAGCCAGCTTTAGGCTTTTCTGGGAAAACACATGAGCCACAGAGCCCATCTGTTTTTCCAGAGAGGTTTTCAGGTTTGGTATTTAGACATTTCCTTAAAGTGGGGGAAGATAGGTTGGCGGTTAAGGTGAAAAGGTTACATGCCTGTGAGACTTTGGTTAGTGCCCAGTAAATCTACATTTTACATCAGATAAAGTGAACGTCTGAAGAGAAAAAAGGAAGAGACAATTATGCAGTCATCTCTGGGTAGGTGCAAGAAATGAGTCTGGACTTGTTCTGCACTTGGGAAGATAAGCTTGTAATCCACATTGTCAGTGTGGAGAATTAGGAGGTAGACCTCAATTACTGACCTAAAGTTACAACTGGTTTGTCCTTGTTTATCGGAAGCCAGCAAAGAATTTACTGAAGAATGATCTGTGGGGGCAGCCTTTCAGACACCTGCGGCCTTTTACCTTTCCGTGGGGACCTGGCAGATGCATAAGGCTGGTAACAGCTGTTCATTAGGAAGAGGGGGATGCAAGACTCAGCCTCCAGGCTTAAGCCATCCTTTTTCATAAGTAGTTTAGCAGGGGGGGATCCTGAGATTTTTTATTTTCCTTACAATAAGGAAAGAGGCAAATGTGTTTCCCTGAGTTCTGTGTGCTGATCTGGCAAATTAACTGAACCTGCGGAGGGCAACATGGGCACATCAGTTTATAGCCAGAAGCACAGGTAAAAACAATGTGGAACTTGCGACTGGCATCTGAAGTAGGGGTGGAGGGGAAGTCTAAAGGACTGCGTCCTCAAACTATGGGACTGATGCTATCTCCAGGTAGACAGCGTTAGAACTGAATTAAATTAGCAGATGCTCAGTGATACCTGCTGCAGAAGCAACTGCTTACTTGCTGTCGGGAAGCGATCCTCAGACGTTTGCTGAACGAAGTGTGTTTTGAGAATAGAGTAGGAGAAACTGAGTTTTTTCCACCTGCCCTCCTTATTTCATTAAGAGAAATTCAGGCCATCAGAAGAAAACATCTCCACCTGTCCCACGTGTTACGGGAGTCCGCTGTCTGGGTGCCTCTCCAAGGCCTGGCTTCCTAATTATAGGAGCAGGTTCCTTCTAAAGGTAGGATGCAGCCCACAGCTGAATCCCACCTCTGGAAGGAACCTGCTCCTATAATTATTCCCCGGAGCTACTGTGTCTTTCTTGATCATCTCGTTTAGCATAAGACATACTCCGTTCTCCATGCTGTGATCACAGTCCCTTGCCCCTACCCCCACCATCTCTCCTTTATAGCAGGTGACTCTCTACCAGAAAGCTGTCTCCTCTTGCCATCTCTACTTCCTTCCTCGCCTGCTTTTTGCCCCTCTACTAACTGGCTTTTGTCCCTACCATACTGTCAAAGCCAAAGGTCCTCCTGTTAACCTACATGTCCACTACAGCAGACACTGCTGACCAGCCCTTCTGTGAGACACACCAACCACCGGCTGCCTGGAGATCACACAGCCCTGCAGCTTGTCCCTCGCTGACCCTTCCTTCTTAGTCTTCTGGCTGGCTCCACTTGTGCTTCCGACCTAAAGATGCAGGGGTAGCCAGGCTCTCTGGGGGCCTCCCCCCAGTCCACCCTCTTGGCTTTGAGTATCATCCATGTGTTGCTGCCTAATGTTGGTCTCCACCCTGCTCTATCCCCTAACACCAGACTTTTGCACCCAGCTATCTGCTGAACACCTCTATCTAGATGTCTAATGTGCACTTCAAATCTCACATGTCTAAAACCAAGCTCGTCATTCTCCCGACAAAAAAACAAAAAGAAACCAATCAAATAAACAAACCACCTCCTGTGCCTCCCACAGTCTGCCCTTCTGGGTAAGTGGGTATTAGACAACCATTAAGTGGGTTGACCCAGCCCCCAATCTGAGATTTATCCCTCAGGCTCTTGCCTCTCACTCCTCATTCTTTCCAGCAGCAAACCCCACAGGCTTGCCTTCAAAATATGCCTCGGATCAACCCACTTCTCTCCCAATCACTCCACTCCAGACCAACAGCATCTCTCCAGCCTACCAGTCTCTCTATTCCACCCTCCCCACACACCAGGCCAGCTCCCTAACAGCAGCTCTGGGGACCTTTAAAAGCTGAAGGTGATCTGCATCAGTTCTCTGTTCAAATCCCACTGTGGCTTCCCACCACAACAGAACGAAATCCAAAGCTGTACCAAAGCCTAAAAGACCTTGACCCTGGGCTGTTTCTCCAAACTCATTCTCTCTTTGGGGTCTTTGTATTGGAATGCTCTTCCCCAGCTCTCTGCAGGACTCTTTGTTCCCTTACTTTGTTCAAATGTCCCCTCCCTTGCTTTCCCTCCCTCTCTCATATTCCTTCTCTGATTCCATCCAACTCTCTGCCAAGCCAAACCTGCCCCACCTCATCTAAAATAGCTGCCGCACCACTTACCATTCCTTTGTTCTGTTTTCTCTTTTTCCATGGCCCTTACCAGTACTTCACACACATTTTCATTTATTTATTGTTTATTTTCTCTGACTGCATTTAACTCCTTGAAAACAAGGACTTTGTCCCCTTGTAAACCAAGACTTAGAAGGGTGCCTACTACGCGTATATATTCAGCAAACATTTGAAAGACAGAGTGGATGAAAGGTCTACGGACTGCCTCCATCAGACGTTGATGGTCTCCATCACCACAGCAGACACGCAGATACAAGATACCTACAAACTACTCCATCCTACACCGAGGCCCTACGTTGCAGGTGGATTCAAATTTAAGGTGCTTCATTTAAAACAATCCCACCTCTTGATATATTCATTGTTATTCTACATAATAAGGAGTCTTTTATTTATATGATGGGAGCCATAAAATAATTCCATTAACAAATTTAAATTTTATATTATTCAGCTACTTTGTTAAAAGGGTGAAAGTACAGAGATTATACATAAATATTCATGAAATACAGATCGATAATAAAAAGTGAATCTTCCAATAATTTTTAGCAAATGATTAGTGCAGCCACAGATAATGAAAGATAAAGTTTGGGAAAGCTCATTAAATGACTGAGAAGGCAATTGTCTAAGCCTAGCTTAGTTGCCTGGCCAAAAAAAGAAAATGATTTAAATATTTTTAATAAAATTCCAGCATTAAAAAATTTGCATTTATATTTCTCAACTCCAAAATTTAATTTTAAAATATGCTGCTGAACACTGAAACACAAAATGCATACAGTCCTTTCAGCACAGCTATGAGA
The DNA here is from genome assembly GCA_963573385.1 of Cacajao melanocephalus. Classification (NCBI taxonomy): domain Eukaryota; kingdom Metazoa; phylum Chordata; class Mammalia; order Primates; family Pitheciidae; genus Cacajao; species Cacajao melanocephalus. Next base: position 64,534 of record CAUYLG010061757.1, on the reverse strand, counting down.
ACACAAGATTCTCTTGTTACATGAAAATGCTAAAGTTTATAAACAGTGATATCTATTGTTGGTACAAAAAAAAACGACTGTTAAACAGAAAGTCTGGCTTAACAGTGAATTCTCATGTAGGAATTACTGATTTTCACAGATCAAAATAGGGTTAAATCTACTTGTGAAGAAACTGTTGAAACAGCACATATAATCTTACAGGACTGGTGCTGAATATATAAGAACTACAATTCAACAACAAAAAGACCAATAACTCAATTAGGTAGCAGGCAAAAGACAGTCATTACAAGGACAGGCAGCACAAATAGTGAAGAAACATAAAAACAACTCAAGTTCATTTATAATCTGAGACTACGATAAGATCCCATTTTATGGTAGATGGGTAACAACAAAAAAGGTTGATAACGTTAAGTGTTATGAAGGTTGAAAATTAATGGGAATACCCCTACTCTGCTGGAGAAAGTGAAAGAGAATCACTACTTTGGAAACAATGTGGACCTATCTTGTACAGCAGAATACTGACGTACATACAAGGCAGCAACTCCACTCCTACTTACATGCAGTACAGAAACTCTTGTACTGTGCACCAGGGATTAGCACAATGTTCAGGGCAGTACTGCTTATGACACTTAAAGAAGAGAAAATAAACCTGAGGGAAGATAAATAGGTGGGATAGTCACATGATTCACTATCATACCAAGAAAGTGAAAACCAAGAAATCACAGCTCCCCACAATCACACAGATGACTTGGAGAAACAATATGAAACTGGGGAGGGGCTGGGGGAGTCGAATGACTGCATACTACATATTTTCGTAAATCCCTAAAATAAACAAAATTAAATGATGTACTTTAGGCTTACATATGTATGCGGTAAAACTAACATTAAAAATCAAAGAGCTGGATGTCATTAAGATGGTCTACGAGAGACACACCCGGCACTCGCCTCCTCCATGAATAATTAAAACAATAGATAACCACACAGCAAGTAAAATGTCCAAAGGGAGAACACTGGAATTCAGCAAAGAAGTAACAAGACCCTCTGAGGGACAGAAGCTCAGGTTAGCAGCACAGAGGGAAGAAAAGCAGCCAGCCAGGGCTGACTCAGAGCCACAGGGGACTCCCTGTTACAGGAAAAGGTAAGCTAAGCAGTCCACATTCACACTACAGATGCCTACGATCTTAGCCACAGTCATCACAGGCCTTTAGTCCCGTAGAGGGAGGAGCCCGGCATCCTTGCAGTTGTGTTATTCAAGAGAGGCAATTCATGCTGAGTAGCCCCCGCTCCCTGAGTCCCAGGCTGCTACAGTACGGCACCATTTGGAGACTGGATTCACCACTAGCGTGCATCCTGCCAGGGGGCCTCGGTATCTCCACATCCCTGTGGTCCTGTCAACATCTCACCATATCCACCCAAAGAGCTGCAGTGTTATGATACCGGCTGGACTCAGAAGTGCAACTATAATCCCAGCACCTGAACCCAAGCAGCATCCTAAACTCTGTGGAACAGGTGGTCCAGCACAAGAGGAAGGCTTCCGCTAGGACAGAGAGAGCCAATGTGCAATCTCCCTAGAGCCTGAAAGCTGCTTGCATGGGGTCTGCTGCTGCCTCCAACAACAACCTTGCTCCCTCCAGCAGTAAGCTGCCACATATGCAGCCCAGAGGCCTGAAAGCAGCTCACCCACTGTCCTTGTTTTTGGAAAAACAATCCCACAGCCTCCAAAACCAACTGCAGCTTAACCGCTGAGGCACCTGCAGACACCCCAATGATAGTGATTACAGTCCAAGAAATCATATGAAGACTACGCTTTTATGCTCACCCAGAATCAAACAGAAAGCATCCTACCCAAATGATATTATAGGACACATCTACAAAAACACTCTATTCCCTACAAAAGATACTACATGAAATTGAAAACAAAACAAACAAAAAACAACAAATTGTTTCACTAACAGTGAAGATATCAATATACAGATACAAGAAACAGGAAAAAACAAGGAAACAATAAAACCTACAAAGAAACACAGTAATTCTTTAAGAACAGAACAAAGACGACAATGACTATAAAATGCCTAAAAAAGAATCTAAAATAAAGATCTTAAGGAAACTTCATGAGATACACAAGAACACGGAATGTTCAATGAAATCAGAAAAACAATTCACGACAATTCATGGAAAAATTCAGAGATATTTATCATAAAAAGTCTTGGAACTAAAGAATTAAATAAAAAATGAATTGAAAGCCTCAAAGAGAGACTAGATCAAGCAGAAAAAAGAATTTCTGAACACAGAGATAGGTCTTTTGAAATATCCTAGTCAACCCAAAATTCAGAAAAAGGAATAAAAAAGACTGAAGAAAGCCTACATGATATATGGGACACCATTAAGCAAACATATATTCATATTTTGGGATTTCTAAATGGAGAAGAGATGAGGAAAAGCATAGAAACCCTATTCAATAAAGTAATGAAAACTTCCCTTCTTGAGAGAAAGAATCCAGATCCAGGAAACTTTAAATAGAGTCAACCTAAAAAAGTCCTCTCCAAGGTACACTGCAGTTAAACAGTCAAAACTAAGACAGAGCGAGAAGTCTGAAAACAGCAGGAGAAAAATATCAAGTAAAGTAAAACAGAATCCTCATCAAATTAACAGCAGATTTATCAGCAGAAACCTTACAGACCAGGAGAGATCAGTATGATATATTCAAAATGCTGACAAAAAAATATAGCCAGCCAAGAATACTACACCCAGCAAAGCTATCCTTCAAAAATAAAGAATGAAAGTCTTTCCCAGACAAGCAAAAACTGAAGGAATTCACCACCAGCAGACTGGTCCTACAAGAAATGCTTAAGGGAACCCTACATTTGTAAGCAAAAGAATGGTATCTGCCATCACGGAAACCCGCAAAAGTATAAAACTTACTGGTAGTGCAAAAACATAAATGAGGAAGAGAAAGGAATCAAGTATTACCACTGAAGAAAACCAGCAACCCACAAAGAAAAACAATAAAAGGAAGAAAGAAACAAAGGATATACAAAGCAACTAGAAAACAGTTAACAGAGTTACAAGAGTATGCCTTCATCTCTCAGTAACAACCTTGAATGTAGGACCAGGCATAGTGGCTCGTGCCTGTAATTCCAGTATTTTGGGAGGCCGAGGTGGGAGGACTGCTTAAGGCTAGGAGTTTAGGACCAGCCTGGGCAGTACAATGAGATCGTATCTTTGCAAAAATAAAAATAACAATTAGCCAGACATGGTGGCATGTAGCTGTAAGCACAGCTACTCAGGAGGTTGAAGCAGGGGAATCACTTGAACCTAGGAGTTCAAGGCTACAGGGAGCTATGATCATGCCACTGCACTCCAGCTTCAGTAAGAGAGTGAGACCCTGTTTCTAAAATAAAAATAAAAAATTTAAAAAACCTTGAGTGTAAATGAATTAAATCCCCCAATTTAAAGATGTAGACTGCATGGATGGATTAAAAAACACCAACCAACTATATGCTGCCTACAAAAAAAATTACCTATAAAGACACACAGAGACTGAAGGGAAAGAACGAAAACAAATCTTCCACAGAAATGAAAACCAAAAGTAAATAAGAATTGCTATATTTATACCAGACAAAATGTAATTTAAATAAAACAGATTTTAAGTCAAAAAACATAAAGAGGCAAAGAAAGTCATTATGTAATCATAAAGGAGTGAATTCTAAAAGACATAACAATTGTAAATATATATGGACCCAACAACAGGGCACCCACATATATAATGCAAATATTAGAGCTAAAGAGAGAGATAGACCCCAATACAATAACAGTTGGAGACTTCAACACCTCACTACAAACACTGGACAGATCATCTAGGCAGAAATTTAACAAAAAAGCATCAGACTTAAACTGCACTCTCTATCAAACTCACCTAACAGATATTTACAGAACATTTCATCTAATAGCTGCAGAATAAACCACCTTTCATCAGCACACAGAACATCCTCTAGGATATACAGTATGTTTGGTCATAAATCAAGTCATAAGAAAATTTTATAAATCAAAATCAAGTATTATCTCAGAATATAACAGAATAAAACTAAAAATCAATAACAACAGCAGCTTTGGAAATTGTATAAATATATGCAAATTAAACAAATTAATTAAACATTTGCTCTTGAATAACAAATGGGTCAATGAAGAAATTAAGAAGGAAATAAAAAATCCTGAAACAACATAAAAATGGAAACACAATATACCAAAAACTATGGGATACATCAAAAGCAGTGCTAAGAAGGAAGTTTATAGCAATAAATGCCCACATCAAAAAAGTAGAACGATCAAGACGTTAGAAAAGTGAGAAAAAACCGAACCCAAAATCAGTACGAAGAAATAATAAAGACCAGAGAACTGAAGAAAACAGAGGCCAAAAAAATGCAAATGATAAATGATACAAAAAGTTGTTTCTTTACAAATATGAAAATTGAAAAACCATTATCTAAACTATGAAAAAGAGAAAAGCCAAATAAATAATATCAGAAATGAAAAAGAAGACATTTACAACTGTTACTACAGAAATACAAAAGATCCTTAGAGACTAATTTGAACAATGATACATCAATAACTTAGAAGACCCAAGGAAAGTGAGTAAATTCCTGGACACACATAACTTGCTGATGCTGAACCAGAAAGAAATAGAAAACCTGGCCAGGTGCAGTGGCTCATACCTATAATCCCAGCATTTTAGGAGGCTGAGGTGGGTGGATCACCTGAGGTCATGAGTTCGAGATCATTCCGGCCAACATCCCTGTATCTACTAAAAATTAAAAAAAAAAAAAAAAATTAGCTAGGTATGGTGGTGCATGCCTGTAATCCCAGCTACTCAGGAGACTGAGGCAGGAGAATCACTTGCACCTGGAAGATGGAGGTTGCAGTGAGCCGAGATCACGCCACTGGACTGCAGCCTGGGTAACAAGAGCAAGATTCTATCACAACAACCAACCAACCAATCAATCAATCAATCAATAGAAAAGAAAACCTGAACAGACTAATAATGAGTAATAAGACTAAATCCATAAGGAAAAAAAAAGTCTCCCAACAAAGAAAAGACCAGGACTGGATGGCCTTAGTGCTGAATTTTTCCAAACTTACAATAAAAAACTAACACCAATTCTTTTCAAACTATACCCCCCAAAAAAAACAAAAAACAAAAACAAAAAACAAAAACAAAAAACAAAGAGAAGGGAATTCTTTCTAACTCATTCTAAGAGGCCAGCATTATCTTGACATCTGAAACAGACAAGAACACAACAACAGCAACAAAAATTACAAGCCAATATGCCTGATGCACATAGATGCAAAAATCCTCAAAAAAATACTGGCAAACCAAATCCAACAGCATATCAAAAAGATAGTACATCATGGTCAAGTGGGACACATTCCAGAAATGCAAGGATGGTTCAACAAAGGCAAATCAATAAATGTGATACATCACATCAACAAAATGAAGAATTATCGAGATATGATCATCTTGATGATGTAGAAAAACCTTTTGATAAAATTCAGTATCTCTTCATGATAAAAAACTCTCAACAAATTAGGTATAGAAGAAACATACCTCAACACAATACAAGCCACATACGACAAACCCACAGCTAACAGCATACTGAGTGGGTAAAAGCTGAAAACTTCAGTTTTTAGAATTGGAAAAATACAAGCATGTTTATTCTTTCACAACTCTTATTCAATATATTGTTTAAAGTCCTAGCCAAAGCAATTATGCAAGAGAAAGAAAGGGCATTCATACTGGACAAGAGGAATTCAAGTTGTTCCTCTTTGTACATGACAAGATCTTATATATTTTAACAAATTCTAAGGTATATCATCTCAGCCCAGTGAGAATGGTATTATCAGAAAGAAAAAAAAATTCTGGCAAGGATGCAAAGAAAGAGGAATACTAATTTACCATTGGTGGAAATGATACAGCAATCCCGCTGCCAGGTATTCACCCACAAAAAATGAAATCAGTATATTGAAGTCATAGCTGCACTCCCATGTTAGCTGCAGCACTATTCACAATAGCCAAGATATGTAATCAAGCTAAGATTAATGGATAAAGAAAATGTGGTACATATACACAGAATACTATTAAGCCAGAAAAAATAAAATTCTGTCACTCACAGAAACATGGATGAGCCTGGATAATAACATTATATTAAGAGAAATAAGTCAGGAAAAGAAAGATAAATACCATAGTTCTCACTCACGTAGGAGCTAAACAAGTTGATGCATAAAAGTAGAGAGTAGAATAGTGGTCACTAGAGGTGGGGAAGCGTGGGGAGAGGGAGCAATAGGAAGAGGTTGGTTAACTGGATTCAAAACTACAGCTAGAGAGGAGAAATAAGTTCTAGTGTTTGATAGCACCACAGGATGACTATAAAATAACTAGAAAAGAGCATTTTGAATGTTCCCAACACAAAAGATAAATGTTTGAGGTAATGAATATGCTGATCACCCTGATTTGATCTTTACACATTGTATACATGTATCAAAATACCATGCTTTACCCATTAACATGTAAAATTAAAAAACTGATAAATTGATCCAGTGAAGAAAACAAAACATATCAACTAAAAAGAACAAAAAGCAAGAGAATGAATAACTAGTAAATAAGTGAAAGAGAGAGAAATCTTGTTGGCAGAATAATTCTAAATAACTTATGTAGATACTCTGTCTTCAAGGAGATGAAGCACTGAACTCCTCTAAATATGGGGTGCACCCAGAGACCTCCTTCCAGAATACATAGGGAAAGGGGGAGAAGGAGTCAGCATGGAGTGAAGAATTCAGACAAACACTGCCTCAGTGCGGCGATCTCGGCATCGGCAAGTCCTGAGCTATGATGGTAGCATGGATCCTTGATGTGATGAGATGAGTAGGACATGTTGCTTCTGTGGTCTTCCTCCCAAAATCCTCATGGGAAAAGCATCAAATAACTCTTAATTGGCAGACTTTGTAAAAAAATACGCAACTCCTCAAAACTGTCAGGATCAAGAAAACAAGGAAAGTCTGAGAAACTGTCGCAGCCAGGAGGAGCCCAAAGAGACACAACAACTAAATCTAGTGTGGCATTGTGGATCCTGGGACAGAAAATGAACATTAGGTTAAAAAAGTTTTAAATCCAAATAAAGTATGGACCTTAGTTAATAATGTACCAATTTTAGCTAATCATAGGGGAAACTAGGTGCTAAATATATGAGAACTCTTTATGGTATCTTCAGAAGCCTTCTGTAAATCTAAAAGAGTTTAAAATAACTTCTTGGCGGAAGATACAATGGGATAGAAGGAGGTAGAGAACACTGGTTTTCACAGTATTGAGAATATTCTAGTTTTTAAGTTGGGAGGTAGGTTCACGGGCATTTGTTTTATTATTATGCCCCATAAGCATATAAATGACACCTATGTATTTCGTACCTATCAAATATCACAAATAGAAATTTTAAAAAGAAAGCACACAGGCCAAGCAGAAAGACAGGGACAGTAAGAGTATTTCACTAGCCAGCACTTGCTGAACCTCCCCCAAGATGCCAGTCAGCATGGCTATGTCCCTAGGCCTGGAGCTCTACACCATCTGACTGTATCACCCAGAGCTGGCGATGTGAAATAAAGAATCAGTTCATTTGGGCTCTGATAAAATTAATGCCTATTTTGGGAAAGGTGTAAGCCTCAGAGAGCTGGTGTGTGAACTCATATCAAGAGCTATGGTTTCTATTAAAATATGCCATTTCAGACAGTGGCCACTATCTTCCTGAGGGTACAGCTGAAAAGATGAGTGACTGATGGCCCTTCCCTGTACTGGGCATGCCTAATTTACTAAGAGGTCAACTTAAGCAGCATCCTATTACACTCTTACAACAGCCCCAAGGGGGGAAGTGGTGACCTGCTCAAGATGTCATAGGCGATCAAAGACAAGCTGAGACCTCTCCCTGGGTCTCTTGATCCCAGGGTTAGTGCTTGTGTGTCTAGATTCATATAAATAAGTAAATCATTTGAAGTAGCTGCCATGATTTGTAGAACCTTCTACTGTTTTCAGGGTTGTTTCTTAGACATCAGAATTGAGACAAAGTCATTACCTCACATGCTTAAATTCTGCACTCCACACTGATCTGGGGGGTATGTGTGTGCTGTCATGGGTCTTTAATGGTAGTATTCTTGTGGTCAGCGCCATTTGTTTATTTTTTGTATTTGATCCACATTAATTACAGGGAAATTCTTGTGAATTAATTGTATATCAAAACAACAAAAATGTATGGTTAGGCCAGATTGTTCCAAAGTAGGGAACAGGGAAACTTGTTGTTAAGAAAAACATTTTCAGCAATCTTGAATGGTGCCCAATTCTCCCTGGTTCCTCTCCTATTTCCATCTTCCTTTTATGGCTTACTCATCTACTGCTATGTAAGCTTGGATACTTCTTAGATTCCAAACTATAGACTATCATAAAAAGAAGAAATGAGTTGATCTTTCAACAATTTTTTCTTTTTTTAAAAAGTGTAAACTTTTAATTTTGAAATAAGTGTAGGTTCACAGGAAATTCCAAAGACAGTGTAGAGTGGTCTCTTGTGCCCTTCACCTTGTTTCTCCTAATGGTTACATTTTACATAATTACAGTATAATATCGAAACCAGGAAACTGACATTAGTATAATGAGTATATATGGTTCTGTCACTTCGTATGTGTAAACTCCTATAACCACCACGTCAATCAAGACACAAGACTATTTCATCACATAAATCTCTCTGACATTATCCCTTGTATAGTCACAGCCACCACCCCCCTTTCCAACAGCTATCACCAATCCCTTGTAAACAGTGATGTGCTCCCCATCTCTGTAATTCTGTCATTTTGAGAATGTTATATAAATGGAATCATACAATATGTGTGACCATTTGAGACTCTTTTGTTTTAAAGCAAAAAGAAAAAATTTTATTGACAAGATAGAGAAGATACTCTGTATGATTTCAATGCTTTGAAATTTGTTACTGTTTCTTTTATGGCCCAGGACATGCCCTAACATGGCAAATGCTCTGTGGGTGCCTAAAAATAATGTGTATTCTGCTATTGTTGGGTGGAGTGTTATAAATGTCAATTAGATAATCTTAATTCTCCTATATTCTTGCCGACTTTCTGTGTACTTTCTGCGTGGCTATTCTATCAACTGTTGAGAGGGTATGGAGATCTTCAAGTATAATTGTGGGTTTGTCTATTTTTCCTTGTAGTTCTAGCAGTTTTTGCTTCTTATTTCACCGCTGTTGTTTGGTGCATGCATACTTCGGAATGGCATATCTTCTTCATGAACAGACTCTTATGTCCCTGGTAACTCTACTTTTCTTTATCTGATATTAATACAACAATTTCTGCTTTAATATTTGCATGGTATATCTTTTTCCATTTTTTATTTTCAAAGTATATAGACACACACATACATATATACACACATATATAAAATGTCTCTAAAATGTGCTAGGATAAGGCAGGGGAGATAAGGAAGCTCCTCAGAAGAAGGGATATTTACCTGGCAAGAACTAGGTGTTGAGAGGGAAGGGTGCTATGAGGATAAGTCAGTAATGACCCAAATCTAGGGGGCCTAGAACTGTAAAGAAGTTCAGAGCCCTTTACCATGCCATCCATTTGGAATTTGGCTCTAATTTGGGAATAAGAAATTCCTGCTTTATTAGTTACATTTTAGCATTAAAAAAACCTAACCAATCAGATATTCTAGATATCAGTCTCTTTAACTTTTTCATTCCTGAAATAGACAAAATGCCAGGTGCAGTGGCTCATGTCTGTAATCCCAGCACTTTGTGAGGCCAAGGTGGGTGGATCACTCGAGGTCAGGAGATCAAGACCGGCCTGGCCAACATGGTGAAACTCAGTCTCTATAAAAATACATACACACACAAAAATTAGCTGGGTGTGTGGTACAAGCCTGTTATCCCAGCTACTCGGGAGGTTGAGACTGGAGAATCGCTTGAATCCAGGAGGCAGAGGTTGCAGTGAGCTGAGATCGTGACATTGTACTCCAGCCTGGGCGACAGAGTGAGACTTCATCTAAAAAAACAAAACAAAACAAAACACAACAGGCCTCCCAACTAACATATCCACACTGCAATCAAACTACCTGAACCGAGAGAATTGGTCCTCACAGGGTGGTATGGTTAGGCTTTATGTCCCCACCCAAATCTCATCTTGAATTAAACTATAATCCCTATAATCCCCATGTGTTAAGGGAGAGACCAGCGGAGGTAACTGAATCACAGAGGTGGTTTTCCCCATGCTGTCTTTGTGACAGTGAGTTCTCACGAGATCTGATGGTTTTATAAGTGGCTTGGCACTTCTCCTTCTTGCCACCTTGTGAAGAAGGTGCCTTGCTTCCCTTTCATTTTCCGCCGTGATTAAGTTTCCTGAGGCCTCCCAGCTATGTTGAACTGTGAGTAAATTAAATCTCTTTCCTGTATTAATTACCCAGTCTTGAGTAGTTCTTCATAGCAGTATGAAAACAGACTAATACATGGTGTCAGCCTTCTAAGGGATGTGGAACATCCCAGCAATCTGCTCTGGAGTTACGAAGGACATAATGCAATCATTTTGGTTAATCAGAATCTCCGTTGAGCTCTAATGGATCCAGGAACTCCAAACCTGACCGATCACCAGGACACTATGACAGCATAAGAAACTCCAGTCCTGAGGACTGGAGGGTCTGGTTATGTAACAAAAGTCATTACAAAGGTTTTTGGGTTATACTGTAACTGACAGAGCAGAGTGCATATTTACTGCCTTCTGTAAATTTATAAACATTTCCCATCCCTTTGTGCCTTGCTGGTGACCCAGATAATGGCCCTGCTGGGCAAAAATAAGGGCTCTGTAAAAAAATCTCTAAAACAAGAGAAATTATCATTCTCTGCTATGTGATAATATGGACACTGCTATGTGATTTCTCTGCTAAACATTTTTCAGGAACCCACCATCCCCCAAGGCAGAATGTCCAAAGTGGTAAACACAAGGTGTAGGAAGAATTAGAGCTCTCATATCTGGTATGTTCTAAAGTGCTACAATGCCTAATGCTGCTTCCTATTTCTCCATTATGTTTTGTTAAATTTCTGTGCATAAGACAAGTCTCCACGAAGGGTTAGCTTGCTGTAAGAATCAAAGATCAGAACTACCAATAAACACTTACTAGTCATAGAATGGGACTTTTAAAAGTGCAATGAATTATCTCAGGTGTGAATACATAAAAATTCACAAATCAAAGTCCTCAGAGTAGAAGACTCCTTTAGGGAAGATTAGCATAACAGCACAGATGCCCAGGTCCTGTCCTCCCACTCCAGATTAGTCTGCAGTGGACCTGAGCATCCTAGGTCACCCCCAAGTATCCCAGGTGACCCCCATTACAGCTGGCAGGCATGGACTCACAGAGCTCCAAAGCCTGGAGGGAGAGGAGAAGGCAGGAGCCATGCCACGTCTATCTCCACTATGTCCCCAAGCACCTCATCTAAAGCCCACTCATCTCCCTCCATGCCTGGCCCCCCTCAGCCAAGCAAATATCGGCAGCATCACCTGCTTACAGCTCTGGGGAATCCCTGCTGCTCTTTCCTGGAACTGAGCGTGGGAGACGGGCTTCTGATATTACTGTAGTGGTGGGGAGGGGGACGCTGGTGTCTCACAAACTCTGAGCATGTTTTCCCACTGAATTCTGTGGGGGCATGGCAGCTAGGTCTGTGTTACTGTCCTGCCTGTGCAGGCCTGTCCTTAGAATTCCAAGTTCACGGGCCCGACTTTATGTACCCTCTCCCTCCATGTCACTGCCAAAAGAACCAAGGCTGGAAGTTGGTTGGAAGTTAACATACAGCCATGAAAGCACAACACCCCACGCATGCACACAGCCCGATTCCTCCTGAGACTTCTGTCCAAGCACATGCCGACAAGACGTGGTATTTTAACCACTGGGAAAAGGACCTGACCAGCGTTTCACAAAACACGTTACAAAATGAGCTCTCAGGTTGTAAGATACGGTTGCATTTAGCTTCTCCCACAAGACAGGCCTGCACCAGACCCAGGCTCCAGGCAGGGAAGATGGTCCTGTCTCTGGCTCCCTGGCTCCTGGAATCCCTGTCTTTCTCAAGCACTTCTGACCTTAGTCTTTGTGAACACAACAAAATCTTCAACATAACCTCTGGGTGAGATAGTAAGTGGCATATTCTGGAAGGCTCTAAATAAAACAAGTCTGACTGAAGAGTGAGTGGGCTCTCGGATCTGTTGCGTTTCCCACTCATTCCTTGTGAGCCGTGGGGGACCCAAGTGGAAAGCAGTATTCTGTGGAAATGTGACATTTATGGACTGGGCACGCTGCTCTGTGGTCAAAAAAGGGAGGCAGCACTCACACGTATGAAATAAGATGAGAACAATCATAAGCAAAACCCAAAATGGAATGTTGGCAAAAGAGAAAGCAACTTAGAAAAACTACTAAAAACGTCAACTCTAGAGCTTCTCCCTGTCCCTAGCCACATCCCTGTAAGAGACAGGCTACCTGAGGACACTAAGGAGGGACGTCACCACTGTAGACTCCTGGCTTGGAGTCCACGCCGGCTGGGGACTGCTCCTGACCACAGCTTGTTCACACTGTGACCTGGGTAGACCTCTATACAGGAAGGTCACAGAATGAGGCCTTTGATAGGAAATAGCCACAGCAGATTCACAATTAGGATCATCCTTACTTCTTGCAGGTAGCAATCAAGCTCAAATCTCACTAATTAATCTCACTAATTGTCAGTGTAACTGCTGGTCAGGCGTGACTCTGAGAAACTGAGAAGGCACATTTCACTTCCCAGGGAGATACAAGGCCTGCCTCCACAGCCACAACCTGGCAGGAGGGCCCAGGTACCTTCTGCCCCAACAAGCACTGAGGGTTATTCGTTTCCATCCGAAACTGGCATCTTGTTAATATACTGCTTGTTAACATGGTACCAAAATTCATTCCCCCTACACTGTGACCTCTTAGGATCTGATATATTCATCACATTTTATAACCATTTTGACATCCTGGAGCCAGAACCATTTCTAAAGAAAACATTTCAAGGTTAGCTATAATAAAAGTCAACCAGAAAATTGGTTCTGATAGGCAGAAATCTAAAACTCAAAATGCTTTTAGTGTGTCCACTGAGGTACCCGCAGTAGGAAATGGGGAGGCACAAGGTCACTGGGAGGCACAAGGTCACTGGGACATACTCCCCTCCCACACCCTCCACCAGATATGCCCAACTTGAATGACACTTCTGCAGTCCCCACATGTTCCCTTCAGTTCCATACATTCTAGTGATAATCCCAGAAAGTATTCTCCTACTGGAGTTGGTTTGTAATTACCTGTTCAGGGTCCAGTTTACTAAAAGCCCTGTAACACCGCCTCCACCGTGACACTCACACATACACACACACAGAGCATGAGAGGACTTTTTGTTTTTCTGGAGGAAGTCAAGAAAAATCTCTCTCTGCCTTTCCTAGTTTGGGAACCTCAACGGCAGCAATGCTCTCATTTCAAGCTCTGTGCGGCCTGTTTATTTAACGTTGTTCTCTTACACATCTGCCACATGCCTGGCCCAGGGACTCTTAAAGTAAGACAAGGATAGACTATCTGGAATCCAACGTTCAGGTGTGAGTCACAGGTCGCCATCCAATGCTGGACCGTACTAGGCAAGGAACGTAACCTCTCTGGGCTCATTTTCTCCTAAAAAATTCAGGGAGGAATATCCGTATCACCTGGCATAAAAGAGAATTCATAAAAATTGCTTTGTAAATTCTAAGGTGCAATTCAGAGAATAATTGAGAAATGACTGGAATGTTGTGTGTTTAGTTTCTATCTAAGGAAAAGAAGGTCGGAGCGGTGTAGGAATTGGCTTTTTTGTTTTTAATTTGTTTCTTCAGCTTTCTAGGAAGCCACACTGCTAGAGTACATGAGCTATGACAGAACAGAAAAAATGATTGGCTTAACCTTGATCACTACCCCAACTAAGAGAAAATAATTATGTCACTGATCATGCAAGAATGTGAAATCACAATTTTATGACATTTCGCCCTGAACAGGGGTGCTATGGGAAGTGTCAGGGACCACAGAGTTGGCCACAGTGCACAGGAAGTGGCTGCTAAATACAAAATCCCTGGCTTGTACAGAGAACTTCTCTTGTAGCAGGTCTGATGTTAAGCTGTGGGCCCCCAATACAAGCACTGTCCTGGGGCTGCATGGGCAGAGCTGGAGGCCACAGGAGCTGCTAAACTGATCCTGGGGCTTCAGGAGCAGCAGAGGCCCTAGGGGGATTCAGCTTCCTAGCTTCCATCCCTTTGCAAACCTCCCAAAGCCTTCCTTCACACACCCATATGTTTCCAAAAAGAGACTCTTCCAAACTGTACTTAGTTGCAGGAGATTTTTCTAGGGGAGAAAAAAATAAATCTAACAAAATTCCTCGTACAGTAAGAAAGAAAGGCTTCTTTGGGTCAGGAAATGGGAGCACCCAGCCTGCTCTACCACCTAGAAGCCCTGGGCTTTCACCCCAAAGCCTCACATCCTGGTTCAAGGTAAGCACTTGGAGAATGGGTGGTTACCATGTCACTACCATTATGTGTCAGAGACGGCAGCCCGGGAAGCAGAAGGAATGTGGGCCTGTAAGCAACAGACCTACAGCTTCCCAGGCTGCTGTTAACAGATGGGGACCCAAAGCCGCAGGAGAGGTTAAGGGGAGCTGAGCACGCACAGCAGTGGACAGTCTCCTTAACCTCTCCTGAGGCTTTGGGTCCCCATCTGTTAAATGGGGGCAATAACATCTGCATTTGCGACCAGAGGTAATATACAAGTGGTGACAAGCCCTGTGCCGGGTGCCTGCCAACGATAACCTCATAGATCACAGCGGCTTCCACTGACTGAACCACCAGGGGCACTGTGGAATCAACGTGGCAATATTTTTTCCTAGCAGCTGTCAATACTTACTGGGCAATTATTTAAGCAATTAATCAGAGATTTATCGACAGCATCAAAGGCTGTGGCCATCTCTCTACACTCGGTACTCTGTACAGAAGAAACAATCCGTCTAACTGTTCCCCCAGATGACCCAGGGGCCCAGTGTGCGACAGGAGGCTGAGATGGGCCACTCTCTTTTGGCAGAAACTCCACAAGTTACTTCTAGGTATCAGGAAACCTCCAGAGCTACACCCTCAACAGAAGCTTTAGCCCTAAAAACTCAATGTGCGAGCACTGGGCTTTGCATGTAAAAAATCTTTCTAAATAACCAGTTGGGGGCAAAGTCAGCTACCAGCAATCTCCAAAATACCAAAAAGCCAGGATATGATAAAAGTGAGTAGTAAATTCTAGACAACTTTTCCAAGTGTACACACACTAGGAAAAATTGTTCTGAAATAAACTGAGGCTAATATGAAGATACGTAGTAAACTTAGTAGTTAAAGAAATATTACTGGATAGCACTTTTATGGATGTAAGAGTGACAGGCTCGACGTTTCATCTTCTTGTGCTCACTGCTCAGTTAAACACAGCCTCTGCTGCTTCTATCACAGAATGGAAAACGATGTGTGTAGACTCACTGCTGACATTTACACGCTGGCTATGCACATCACCAACTGACACATGGTTTGTGAAATCCAGTCCTGTTTACTTAGACTTGAGTTGTGTCACCTAAGCCACTGTCCTTCTGTCCATTAGGACACGTCTGTTGTGAAAAAGCCTTCAACAGCTTTTCAAAAGTCAAACGCATCTGCAGCATAGCAGACAAGGCCCTTTGCAACCTCCGTCCCTAGTAACGAGCAGCCGGCCTCCAACAGTCAATTACAGTCACTTTTCAAGTACACACAGGAAGAATTAAGTGCAGATTATACATGTGCCAAAATGACAACTCTGGTGGCCTCCAGCCTCTTCCTACAGTCTCTGCTCCCCAAAGGGAGCAGGGTCAGAGCCAGAGAGTCCCAAGACTTTGTTCCTTAACTTCAATGGGAGACCAGAAAATGGGTTAGGAAAATATGCCACGTGGAAATGGGCTGAGATGTTACTCAGACCCTGAGACACCCCCGTCTTCCTCAAGCTGCTCTCAGCCCAGTCCCAGGCATGCAAACCTTGAGCACCCAATAACCGGGAAACGCATCCAAGACTGAGACCCTGCTTACTGTTCTACCAGGCCAGCATTTCATTTCTTTAGGACATGCCAAAGGGTACGGCTGACTGAGCTGTTGCTTTTCCTGTTGGCACTTCGGTAAATGTCTGGTCCCCAACCCAGTATTGTCTGAATGACCTGCAGTCTCTGGGACTCATGGCCCAGCTGGTCCAACCAGCCTGCCTTGTTCCAAGGAAACATATTACACCACTGTAGACATGTCCCCTCATTCTTTAAAACTTGTTCCAAACATAACATCCCCTGGCTCTTCCATACTCTTCCCCAGAGGGTCAGTTGGTCCCTGCCTCAGGTACGAGGGACTGGCTGTAAGAACCTCCACTACAGCAGCTAGCACAGTCCCAGACTGTCAGGGTCCCATCCCAAAAGGGCATGGGAAAACGTGGGTGGAACTATATTTTATCTATTCTTTTTAAACTGCTAAAACAGTCACTGCAAGAAAAATAGCCCAGAATACAGGTGCAGTGTTCACAACAGATGTTTATCATATGAATGGGCTATATCTCATATGATTTTCCAAACAAATATTTTTCTAAACCACAAAAGTAAATTTTAATAGGTGAACCAAGGTTTTGTGTGGATCTTATAAACTTGTAAAATTAAAGTAATCCTTTAAAATTACATGGACACAGATATTTTTGCAAGCCAGCTCTCTTGCTAGTCTGTGCGTGGGTCTCCATGCACCGTCTTGTCTGCGTGGCACCGGTGTGCTGGGAGCTCCTGCAGACCGAGATGCTGGGTGAGCATGCCACCCTCCCTGCCTCACCACCTTCTGAACCAGCACCAACATCAGCTTCAGGTCTGTAATGTCACTGATGATCAAGACCTTTCTAAAGAAGTAGTGTCAGATTCTGATGCTAATGAATTATTCATGAGTTCTGATGATCAGATCAGAGGATCTGTCATTTCTATCTTATACTCCATTCCCTTGAAATCTGACAAATGGATTGATATGTGACTGCAGTTGCAAATGACTGTTTCAAAAAGTTCTACTTCAATGGCTTTTTTTAAAAAACTCAGTTACCATGGGTTTGACAAGTTTTCTTTCTTTCTTTTTTTTTTTTTTGACAAGTTTTCTTATGTAAGCAAAGCCTCCCAGGATTGGAACAGGAACACCGCGATGGTGTTGGTCTTGCACAAGGTCTGGAAGAGAGACCTGGGAATGCCCTATGAATATATGAGGGGATCCAAACCTAAAACAGCCAAGAATGCCTGGGGTGGGCAGGGCAAGGTCAGCAAGTACAGGGGAGGGAGAAGGGAGCAGGGAATGGAGTCAGGTGTGCAATGGGAGTGCCAACTCCCCACTGCACACCAGGAGCTAGCTCTGGAAATCACAACACACAACCCCCTAAATCAACGGGACAATGTGGCATTTTCTCCAAAAGATAACATAAAGCATAACAAGACCAGAACACTAAGACACTTAATCCTGTCCTTATTGCATATTAATATTATGCTGTTCTGAATACCACACATCCAAAGAGGCAAAACTGAAATTAAAAAGGTTCTAAGAGATTTTTCTTTTAAGATAGTCGAAGAGAAAGAACATATTCACACAAGATGTTTTTTAGTAGTAGCAGACCAAGTAAGAGGAAATTCTAACTTACATTAAAGGAGTAAATTTATAGAAACCAGTACACCAAGAGATTCCATAGTCCAACACAACAGTTTTAAGATTACTTTAAAACAATCTATACATAATAGAAGCAAATTAAGGTTTTTAAGGAAAGCTGGTGTTACCCTTGCAGTTCATTCTGAGACAAAGCTCTGGAGGTGAAAATGTATCTTCTCCTAAAGCACTTCTTACTGCCCAGCCAGAAGCTGGGCAGAACACTGGATTAACTGGACCACCAAAGAGCAACTCATATTTTAAGTTAAATGTCCCAAGCTACTAGGGCTAAGAATTATTTTTGTTACACAGTGACATGCTTTTGTCTGGTGCCTGTGGTTGTAGCACCCATGGGTCCCAGAATCCACATGCTGCATCACAGTTATGATTTTATTGTAACATACACAAGTAGGTTTTTCATATGAACAGGTAAAACCTTCCCAGAATCCTTCATCTGTCTGCATCTCCTTTAATGCAGGCTTTTTATTTATTTATTTATTTGTTTGTTTGTTTGTTTGTTTTGAGACAGAGTCTTGCTGTGTCGCCCAGGCTAGAGTGCAGTGGTGTGATCTTGGCTCACTGCAACCTCCACCTCCTGGGTTCCAGCGATTCTCCTGCTGCAGCCTCCCGAGCAGCTGAGACTACAGGTGCGTGCTACCATGCCCAGCTATCCTTTGATGTAGATTTATCTTCTCAGCATCAAAGCTGGAAGCAAACCTTTACTAGACTGAAAGCACCAGAAAAGTGGTTATTTATCCTTATACTCTTTGTCCTATACAGAATACAGGGGACCAGGATTCACTGCGGATTCAAGAGTCAGTACATATTCGAGTGTGAAGGTACCTGTACCATCTTACAGGTTGGAGGTGTCTACCATCCTGCTTCCTGGCTACAAACTCAGAACCAATCACACACTAAAGCAGGAACAGAGGTAATCTAATCTAAACAGAGATAACCAGGTCTCTCCTTGAAAGCTTAAATTTAATATGATTCAACAAATCAAGGCTATGCTGACTGATACTGTACTGAACTTACTGTCCAAATTAAGCATTTGAGGCAAAATGCTGCAACTTCTGTTTTAAGCTGAAAACTGCAGACTTACCTTTGGCACACAGTTGAGAGGTGACTGGCAAAATGCAGAACTCTTCAAAACGATGACGTTTTCGGCTAATTATACCTCTGAAGTTACAAAGCTGCAGGGATTCTCCAAATTCTCAAATCCAACTCAAATCTCAGCAAAGAATTATAATCTGGGACATCGCTTGTATACAAGGAACACATGAAATCTAAAAAGAAAGAAGCCTGTATTAGGTCTGCTTCCTTTTTTGATTTTAGGTAACCACTTTGAAAAATAACTGGTTATTTGCCTAAAAACCAATGGTTAATTTATTTATTTATTTTTTTGAGACAGGGTCTCCTCTGTCATCCAGGCTGGAGTGTGGTGGTGCGATTTTGCCTCACTACAACCTCCACCTCCTGGACTCAAGTGATCCTCCCGCCTTAGCCTCCCCATTAGCTGGGATTACAGGCGTGTGCCACCACCCTTGGCTAATTTTTTATACTTCGAAACCAATGTTTTAAATATATCTCAGAATAAAGCTGCTCTGTGCCTAAAGACCTCCATCAACACACACATCCTCCCCCTTCCCACCTTTCATTCCCTGGGCAAGCTCCAACACCAAGGTGGAGGGGCCAAACACACACTCGGTAAACAGCAGGTGGAAGGAAACAATGGGGTGGGGGGGGGACAGCCAGCCCATAATCAAGCAACCTGAGGTCCCAGTCCCTTCCAGACTTTCTACTCCCAATGACCCCCACCTTTAAAAGTCTGCCAGAAACAAAAGGGAGGCTGCCATTTGGAAAGGAGGCCAGTCTGGGAGTCTAATGAGGGAGAAAGATTATAAAGGACATGGATATTGTTTAGAGACTTGTTCCTCTCATGGAAGTCTGTTGCACCATCCACTTATTAAGAGGTCACCAACCAGACCCATAGCCTTGGGCTAAGGCTTAACCTTAAACACACCTGCGTTTAAGAAATCTGAGATGAACACTCCAAAACTAGAAGGAAGATGAGAGGCGCCTGATAAAGGTGACCAGCTTCCTCCTGGTTGTGGAGAGCTGGCTGCTGCATTATGCTCACTGTACTTGGTAAATATTTTCAGTCCCTGACTAACATTTTTGAGGGGACCCTGGAGCACTCTGTGGACTTCTAGTGAGTTCACTGACATTTTTAATTACATTTCAAACCCAGTGGGGATCTGTCTTGACAGTTCATTCAGAGATCTATTAATTCATCCCTAGCATGATTATGACCCAAAATGTTAAATACCCCATAGAAAAATCGAATTCTATTTTAGTCAAAGAGAAGAAGATAATTCAAATAGGGCTATCATAAAAATGTTATAAGGTAAGTTCATAAATTTTGATTTAAATATTAATTCCTGTTTATGCATTCTCTAGTATTATTTTAAAGGCTGCATCATTTAAATATAGATATAATTTAAGGCAAGGAAAAGGTGATGGCCTAACACAATAGGAATACATCTTTGGGCAAGATGTCAGATGTACACTAGGAAGATTTCCCTTCTCTCTGCTACATATTTTTAATAAAATGACAGGTACTCTCGAAATAGAAGTATTGGAATCAGGACTCAGTTCTTGACCAAGAGTTTTTGTTTCTCATGCTGACACCACTGAAGAGAATCATCAACACCAGGCAATGTGCTAGGCACCATGCCCCCAACACCACCTCCGTATGTGTCATTTTCAGGGGCTATTATAAACAGAAGTTGTATTGTTAAGATTTTAATTGGAAAGTAAATTTGCCCAGAGTCCGTCTTCCACAGGCAAATGCAAGGAATTGTTTATGCGGTTGTTGGAGCTGTACAAATACAAGCCTCCTGCTGTGTACCCTGTGTCTCATGAGTAATATGATTTAATCCTTCTGATAAACTTCCAGGATGGATTCTAAATGCCCAATTATACTGAGGCATTAACTTTCTCAGGGACACTAAAAGTTTTTCCCAACCAACTGGAGAGTGAGGAACTCACTCAGACCTTGGACTCTGGATGAGAGAGCTTTGCACAACTCTAATCTCTTGTGCATTCGAACACAGAGGAGACACTCTTATGCCAACAGCAAACCAAAAGCCTGTGCAGCTTCCTTGCCAGCCCCCGCAGAAGAACGGTGAGCTGGATTTAGAACCTGAGTCTGCTGATACTAGGCACAGTGGACAAGTCAGAACACGGCCTCTCCAAGTACAATTAGTGGAGGGAAAGCCAGATAGAATGGAGCAGGACTTGAACTAATGCAGCCACTCCAACAAAAGTGAGGCTATTTAAAAGGTGCCAATGGCCATCTGGGATTCAAGCGTAAAAAGTGGAGGTTGCATACGATGTTTTCCTTGAGAAAAGCAATCCATTGACAAACTGTCCATGTGCTAAGTAAGTGTACATCCTAAGTGGAAAAAAAAACAATGGTGATCAAAATCTCTTTGGGTTTAAATGAAGACTGCCCATGTTTAACATGGGGCTCTTAGCGTATTCAAAGCCTGTGTTAAGGAAGAGCATTTCAAAGCAGGTCTTAATTATAATCAGTGATCTAAACCCATCAAGGAAGCATACACTTTTTGTGCAAAAAACAGTATCAGCCTGAAAGATAAACACCTATAAGGTCACTTGGACTGTAGAAAGCCCTCACCAAAGGAGTCATTCAGGGATTTTCTAAAGCCAGCTTCAAGAAGACAGGAATTTATGAAAGGGGTGTATGCTTTTCTCTAAAAGTACTTCACTAGCACCACGTACATCTCCTTTAGAAATAAAAAAAGGAAGGAAGGCTGGAAGGCAATGAACACTGAGAACATACGTATCTCTTCATTTTAATTTAGACCCTTAATCCTACTAAATTTTACCATTGCAAATCCAAGGGATTATCTGAATTTTCTGTAACCTCAAGATTTGCTTTTTTGCCTACTAAAGCCACAACCCAGGGTTTTCCAGTCTCTACGCAGCACTTAGCTGCAGTGCTGGGTGAGTATGCTGAGCTCTGCCAGGCCACACTACTTGTCCCAGGCGCAGGGCCAGGCAGTGAGATGCCCCCATGCAAGCAGTTCTGGCCGGTTCTATATCCCCAGTGCCTGCACAGTCTGGCACAGTGTCTTCTGCTGCGCCTGGGCCCGTTTCCTCTATCACCATCGGAGAGGGAAGTCCCGTGATGAGGTCCCTGACTAAGGCAACTCCAGAGGAGCAGTTCAGGGTTAATAGAAGAGTTATGAGCCTTGTTCTGATGACAGCCAGAGTCTGTTAGCCTTGTGGGTATAATACTGCTGGGCACTGTCATTCATCCTGTTTTTGAGGTGGCCTATTTGTCCAGAAAACTGAAGTCACCAAGAGGCTAAAGTTGGCCTTCAGAAAGCGCAGGGAATCCCTCCTCTCCCACTCCCCGACTGATGGAAACAGTGACAGGCCGGAAGAAGAACATGTGTCCCAGTGAGACACTTGCTGTGGCTTCACCTTAGCATCAGCTGCATGAATCGTCACAGCAACCCTGGGAGATACATCTTATCATTCAGCTCAGGAACCAAATGACCATATGTCCCACAACCAGAATCTGAACACACACTTGTCTGATTTTAAAGCCAGAGTGCTCTTACTCCTGCAAAGATCATCACGAAAGGGCTAGAACCTTGACAGTCGCATCTTGCAAATCACATCTGCTGCTGCTATCTGTCTGGGGTATCTTCTTCAACTCTCAAATCAGGTAGGTACAATGTTAGGCTATGTTAAGAAGCCAGCCCATGAATGTGCACACACCAAGTTCATTTTCAACAGTACTGCTTTTCTTAGATGTTGGCACAGGAAAAAAAAAAAAAAAAAGCCTTGTTGAAAAATGTCACCCGGCTGGGTCAGTAATGAGCAGATCCTGTGCTTAGGTGTGTGTCATAACCAAATCTAATCTGTCTTACACCTGGAGAGAACCATGCCAGATCCCTAGTCTGGAGCCAGAGCTAAGGCAATTGTCCTTTTTCTTTTATTTAAAAAGAAAAAAAAAGCACAGGATTAGCATAGGCCTCGGAGCTCTCAAATACCCTTCCTCCTACCCCCTGACCAGGCAGGCCCAGCAGAGGCCTGCAAGCAGATCTCCAGCTCAGAATACGGAGGCGGCAGTGCCTGCTCAACACAGCATGGGGTCAGCACTGTCTGGAGGAATTCTGGCAGAACTAGCTATATTTCATTCCTACCGAACCGCTCGGAAGACAACCTTATTCAAGTGAGAAAAGGCTGGTTTCACACACTGAACAAAGCTACACAAGTTTCCCTGAGTGGTTTGGCTAAAGTTCAACCCATGTGGACTGATACTGAGCAGCTTAGATGTGTTTATCAATCCGAAACTCAAAGGCGTCCAAGGAGATGACCTCAGCTGTCTCTTAATCATCCAGGGCACAGTGGTTCCGAGGCAGGGTTCAGAAAGGGCTGAAGTCTACCTTCCACATTTCAAAAAGCCTCACTGCAATTAGATTGTTTTACTCAAGATGAAGCTGTCCTGAAAAGTAAAAATATTAAGTTTTTCTGCGCTGGGCTGAAATTATATCAATTCCATATATTAATGGTGGTTATAAGGTTAATTAGAAGCTGATTAATGAAAACAGGAGGGAAAAAAACAGTGCTAGTTTCTAATTCTCTAGAAAGCCACTGTGTGACCAAGGCAGGTGTTTGCGGGAGAAAGGTAACTGATGAGAGTTTAAGGTCTGTCAGTTCTAGGATCTGGAATAATCATTTCTGCCTGCAGATACTCCAGAACTGAGAAAAGAAAGAAACAGCAAGCGGCAGGTCAATGGATGTGCAGAACCCCTATTAACCTTAATATGGAAGGCACCAGGTTCAAGAGGCTGAAGGAACGCAGAGCCAGCCAGGGTTTTATAACGGGCTTACATAGAAGGGAGGGTCTAGTGGCAGCAGGATGGACAGGGGACCCACACCTGCCTGCAAGCATCATGCAATTCATGTAGCATTTTCACTTCACACCCTCCCTAACCAAGGACCTCCACCTGGCATACTTTATGCAACCCCAAACTCAGGGCCTGTACTTCACTTGTTGCATAAGACAGGCTGGGGGGACTCAGATGCTCCTTATAGACAAAGACTGAATCTCCAAGTTGGCAACTTCAGGATTCCCTAGACGGGAACACACATTCAGGTGCATCTGCCACGCAAGGTCATTCTAAGGGTCTGCTTAAGTTATTGCTGTTACGTGCATTTACCCTACATCATCCATATATAATGTGAAGCAAAATACAAGCCAGAAAAGGAAGCAACAGGGCCATGGGTCAGGATGACAGGGCTATAGGCCTGACTCGGCCACTAAATGCCTCTCTCTGTTCCCTCATCCACTACCCCAGACACTCAACTGCAATCCTGTATCTTTGGGTCACATGGGAATGGACATTATCAAAAATCGATGCTGTAGTGCCAAAAGTGCATCAACACTAAAATAACACAGGAAAGTCATAGTGCAAATCTTAACATAAATTTAAGTTTTACAGTCTGCTGCCTAAATATTCTAACATATAGAAATTTGATTAGTGACACTATTTCCAAAGGTTTGTAAAGGGTTTTATTGATATACTTAATGCTAGCCTCTTCAATCCAGCAGTACTCCATTCGCTAAAAGGTTCTGACCAGGTGTTTCTCTAAGCATTTTCCTCTAGTCCAAACTGCTAGTTGCCTTTGTAATCAGCATATAAGCCTTGCTATACCTCTCAGTGCCATAACTAGACAATCTAATTACATATCACCTTCTTAACAGGTTCACCAGCATTTTATTAAGCATGTACAGGATTCAGCCACTGTCTAGGTAGTGACACCACCAATTAAAAGCATGCTAACAAAAATAAACCATAAACACTAAAATGCACTACTGAATACAAACTGTGCAAACCGCCCTTTGTATGAAGGAAAGAAGAGGAAGGGAAGAGTGAGGGATCAGAAACAAATCCTGTTTTTTTCCCTCTCCCTCCCCCTACTGCTAGCTAGCTTGCTTGCACATGCGCGTGTGCTCTCTCTCTCTCTCTCTCTTTCTCTCTCTCTCTCACATACACACACACACACACACACATGTTTTGTTTTTTTCAAATAGAATCTTGAGAAGTGGGCCAGAAGGTGAGACACAACTATTGTTAACACATTTAGGGAATAGAATCAGGGGTGAGAAGGGTTAATTTCCATGACATTTGAACTTTTATAATGTGTTTTACTTTGGTAATTAAGCACAGCTTTAGATAAAATTCCAGACTCCTTTCCCCATTTCCATCACTGCATCCTCTGCTAAGCTGAGGCCCAGGAGTAAAGAGAGGGGGGTGCGTGTGCTCTTTCTTCCTCCCTCTCAGCCCTGACCCCACTGAGCAAGTCCTCAGCATCCAGTCTCCTTTCAGGCCTGTCCTGTCCTCACCGCAGACCTCCACTACTAACACAGTCAGCTCAATCCTTCCCCGCCTGCCCTCTCCCCCTCAGCTTTGGGGACTGTCTTCCATCGCTCCCTCTTCCAGCAGTGCTCAGTGGGTAAGGTGAGATCTGACTCTCATTCAAGAAGCTCTTTAAAAAGCCCCTCCTCCAGGAAGACCTCCTGAATGGCTCCAGGGAGAGTTAAATGCTTTTTCCTCCAGGTTCCCTTGGCACCTTATCCAGTACTCATTATTCTGTGAATAAGCAGTAAGTGCTTATATTTTACTGATTACACCATGAAGTTTTGTGCATCCCATCTGCTATGGGTTAAATTGTGTCCCTGCCATGCCTCCAAAAAAAATTTGTATGTTGAAGTCTCAACCCCCAGTACTTCAGACTGACAGTGAAAAGGTCTTTAAAGAGGCGGTTAAGATGAAGCACTCAGGGTGTGGCCCCTAATCCAAGAGGACTGCTGGCCTTTTAAGGAGAGGAAAAGATACCAGGAGGGTGTGCAGGTTGAAAAGAACATATGAAAACACCGCAAGGCGGCATCGGTCTGCAATTTCCAGAGAGAGGCCCCAGAAGAAACCAACCCTGCGGAGCCCTTGAGCTTAGACTTCCAGCCTCCGAACTGTGAGAGAATAAAGTGCTGTGTAAGCCGCTCAGTCTGCGGTACTTTCCCATGGCAGCCTGGGTCTTGGTGAGACTCAAGCATACGACATATGACACATACAACAGGAACTTGAAAAACCTTTTCTGAGCAAATGCAAGGATTGGTGAATTGACGGAACTCCAGGTCAAAGCTATCAGGTGACCCACACTTTACCTACCAGGTATCCCCTGCATACCAGAAAGGAACTATTCTCCCATTTTCAACACCTATTCCTTCTTCAAAATCCAGTTTAAGCACTATGGCTCCCTTCCTGGGCCAAACTCCAGCATCACATTGTAACACGGCCATGCCATTTTGCATTTGAATTGTGATGTTTTCACTATATGCAAAAGTCCTTCCTCATCCAATCTCAACAAATACACATGTGGTCATCACACCCCAGCCCTCACAAGATGGCTAACGCAAATGACAAGCAAAAATTAGTTTGCCCATAAACACTTCAGTGCTTATCACCAACAGATAAGCACAACTCCAGTATCACATCCCAAATCATGACCAGTTACTTAACATAAAGCTCATATCTCATTTGGTCCTGATTTTTCCAGTCTCGTAAGGGACTTTCTATAGCTGATTTGCTTAAATCAGCATCCAAGTCATGTCCACAAATTACAACTTGTCTCTGAAGCCACTTTAAGTCAATTTTATTTTAATGGCAATGTGTTGAAGAGGCTGGGTGATCCGCCCTGCAGTCACGTGGCATTCCATCCCCCTGGTGGTTTTCACATGCTCCCGAGCCCTGGCATTTCTAGTAAACTGGCGGTTAGTCCTGGGGGCTCTTTCAATGGGAGACTCTTTCTCAAGAGCAGGGTCCCAGCACTGACCTTGTGCTTGGCACTGAGAGCCACCCGATTAATCCATGATTTAGTAATTGAAACAACAAGTTGGAGGTGCTAATGTATGAGGGAGTCCAGCGCTTGTCCTTAGCTCTTTCCAGCCTCTCATTTTCAAATGAGATTTTCTGCAGGGTCCATGGACCTTCTGAAGCCTTTCCAGAAAAAAGGAAAAACCTCGTCCTACTTTTCCAACTAGGGGAAGGTATATGAAATTTAAGGCTGAAAGTTACAAAATCATCTTAAGCACTAAATGATGTCATGTTCATTTCTAAGAAAGTAAGAAAGAAAGAGAGGATGGAAGGAAGGAGGGAGGGAGGGGAGGGGAGGGTGGCATCACTGATGGTCACTTCCAGGAGGCTGGCATCACTGATGGTCATCCTCACACTACCCTAGGAAGGAGGCTCCCAAGTGACCCTACTGAGAAACATAATGCCATTTTACGCTTCTCAAATTATATAGATATTAGCTGTATGCTACTAATTTTTTCCCTACGAAGGAATATTTGCACTTTTTATTTCTACAAAGAACATTCATATTGTCTTATACAAATCTGAGTTTTCCCATATCCCAGAATTAAATCAGAAACCTCAAACCCTTTATTTCCCCTGCCCTTTCAGGAGAGCACCTGGGTGTGATTTTAGAACTACCTATTAATCTTAGAGAGAACACAAAGTCTGCGAAGCCTGCCCTTCACACGTATGTGCATCACAGGATGGAAACATCCAGAGAGAGCTGTTCCGGTCAGGGCCCATGTTCTAATTAACTCAGGTTTAAGCAGCTGGGTCCTCCAGGGAGCAGGCTACAAGGGCTAATGCAAAATTTAGTACTCCAAGGATTGCAAGTGTTACTCAGACTCTACCTTTGTTCCAGATTACATCAGGGGTCATTTGAAAAATCACAACAGGACCCTCAGCATGAGGGTGTGGGATAGGATGTTTTACAGCAATTAGACAAAGGGATGGGCTAAGAAAGACTAAGATCACGCCATGACCACGGGCATCTGAGGAGTCCCCACAAGTGCAGAGAACAACGAAACGCTGGAGAAAAAGGTTCAGAAAGATTTTGCAGGAAGGTTTTTTTTTTTTTTAATTTTGTAAATTACTGGTAACTAGGAAGCCCCCTATGGAATGAGATTTGCTTCTAAGAAACTGAAAACACCTCGCTCCATGTTATCCTCTTCCTCTGATAAGCACTGAATCAACTTGTTTCCTCATTGTTAAGTAGCAGAGATATTTACATGGATATTATAGTGTCCCATAAATGAATTCCATAAAATTCCATCAAATGTGGAAAAAGGAAATTTAAAATTCCTCATTTAAAAAGTGGCTAATAAAGATTTGGAAACAATCTAAGTGTCCACTGATGAATGAAGAAAATGTGGTATGTGTGATATGTACACACACATAAGCACACACACCACATATACACAGGCTGAGCATTCCCAATCTAAAAATACAAAATCCAAATTGCTCCAAAATCTGAAAATTTTTGAGCTTTAACATGATGCTGCAAGTAAAAAAAAATTACACACCTAACTTCATGGGAAGGGCTTCAGTCAAAATGTAGGTACACAACACAGTTTACCCACCGCCCCCAAGAAGAGATAAAATTACTCTCAGGCTTTGTATATAAGGTGGACATGAAACATAAATGAATTACATGTTTGGACTTGCCCCACCCCCAGAACCTCTCATTATGTATATGCAAATATTCCAAAATCTGGAAAAATCCCAAACCTGAAACAGTATTTGGGTTAAGGAATTCTTAACCTGTATATACACACACACAAGAATATTATTCAGTCCTAAAAAGGGAAATCCTGCCATTTGCAATAATGCAGATGAACCTGGAGGACATTATGCTAAGTGAAGTAAGCCAGGCACAGAACGACAAATACCGAATGATCTCATTTACATGTGGAATCTAAAGAAGTCAAATTCATAGGAATAGAGAGTAGAATGGTAGTTAACAGGGGCTGGAGGTCAAAGGCAAATAGGAGGGCTGGAAGGTAGGGAAAACGGGGGGATTTTGGTCAATAGGTACAAAATTTCAGTTATAAAATCGGTAAGTTCTGAAAATTTAATTTAAAATATTTAATTTTAAAAATATATGAAATTTTAAATAGCTAATAGTTATAAAAATTTAACTTATAGAAAATAAATTTATTATTCCAATTAAATAGAAATTTTACTATCACTGTGTTTTTAAAGTATGTTTAGCTTTAAGCATATTTAGTTCTTAAAATACAGTTAGTTTTTAAATATTCCTAAAATGGTCAAGGTATGTTCACTCACATTCTCCTGGAACGCTGGACCCACCCTTTCACAACTCTCTGCCCTCAGGTCTATTTCCTCCCAGTACTGGGAACATCTTTGCACCTCAGCTTCCCAAATGGCATCGTGCAATCAAATCCAACTCACCATCAGGAAGGAACTCAAATGTACTCTCTTCCAGGAGACTGGCCTCTGTGCCCATAGAAAGCACTATTTTATAATGTAAACGGTCATTTACATAACTGTCCAGATAGGAAGAGCCTCTAGGTAGGGAACACAACTTTTTCATGTCCTGATACCCATATGGGGAGGCCCATGGCAGGCTCTGGATAAAATGACTCTTCTCCCCCATTTATGGTTCAATAAACTTCCACTTCCTTAGTTCCAACTATAAGATCGGCTGTGACTGCCCAGTACCCTGCAGCAGACAGTGCCGTGTTAGGCCTGGAATCCTTATCCCCCAGTTTTCAATCTAAAACACAGTCAATCCCTTATACCACTGTGCCTTTGAGCAACACCATGAATATCAACTCAGAGCCTTAAAGATAGATAATAACATACCTATGCCAAAACCAAACCAATATGGTATGGTTCTGCTTACATACTGTATTTCTTAATTTCAAGGCTGTAAGTTTAGTTTTTTTGAGTATTTCATTTAATAAACTTGCAAGCAGTCAATGAGAGGGACAGCATCAAAGAGTAATTCTAAATTCTAAAGCTGAAAAGCATATATATGACTTCCTATGGCAGCTACCCAATTAATGCCATCCATAAAGCCATTCAAATACTGTGTCTGGGCTGAAATCCAATTAAGCCATTTCTGACTGAATATCCCCAAAGAGCCTCCTGCTGAGCTCAAAGTGGAAATCATCATAAATGCCAGATTAGCTGTGTAAGCACTTCCAAAGCCGAAACCAGACAAGAGCATGAAAACCTACATGCCTAGCCTTTTAACGGGGCACACAGACAGAACAGACATTCAGTGACCATCTGGCAAAAAAAGTCAAACCCATTTTCTTGTATAGCCAGGTCTTCTCAGATAATCCACATCTAGTGCAAGCATCAAAGAAAAGCGCTGGTGCATTCATTTACACATATTTTGAAACGATCAACTTTTCAGCTTCACAGTGAAATTGTGTGCAGTGAGGACACAGGGCCAGAAACCATCTCAAGCTTTCTCTAGACTCACAGTTTTACTCAACCAACCCCTTATAGAGTACACCCTTGAAATTAGTAAATCCTGAGATTCACCACTGCCTCTATGCATATAATTTGCCCCATAAAAAATGGGCAAGCAAATCCAAAACTTAACTGAGAGGCGGGGGGACGGCAGAGATGCACCTAATGTGTTAATTTACTCCTCTGTCTTGCAGTCCATGACTCAGATTCACAACTCACAAAGCACAGAGTGTCCTCAGCTTACATGCAACAGCCGGATTCAGGCATGTTCTAACCACGTATTCCAGAAACAGAAAAGCTCTGGTCTGACTATTCATTCCAAACAGACTCTACCTGAGACCTACTTAATTAGAACATCTGCGGCTTATAAAAGCTTCTGGGTGGTTATGAGGCCCAGCCGGTTCAGAACCACTACTCTGGAGAAAAAAAGAGAAACTGAAGAAGGGCCAATTTAAGAAAGCCGTATTCTCTAAACCCTTGTAACTGGACCACAAAGGCTGTGTGAAAGACGGCTAACCCGGGTATGAAGCTGGCAACGCCTCTGCACATGGCGCAGGGCCATCAGGACTTGTTTTGAAACTGGATGCTAATGCTGGTTCTGCACCTTCTTGGAGATACAAATTTGAGGCTGCTAGTTAACCGCAGAAACTAGGTTTCCTTGGAGACAATAGCAGTCACCTTGTTGATAGAATGAAATCAAAGTCACACATATTCAATGAAAATGTATTGCACATCTGCTGTGCGCAAACGCTGTACATACAGAAGGCACAGCACAGACGCGGCCCTTCTTAAGGAGCTAGGCCTAGTCAGAGATCAAAGTCAAATAGGAGACTACATAGCAGGGTCTGTTTATGATATTTGCTGCAAGAAGATGTGCCTATAAAAGACAGCAGCTAAACTTTTCTAGGTAACTTCTAAAACAGATGTGTGCTATCTAAAACTTCTGCTTTAGAATTTAAAAATTCTATGGAAACAAACAAAATGAATGTTTATATTAACAACCATCTTAGATAAAAACTAATTTGTGATACAATAGAAAATAAGCCTAACCTTGACTGACCTTCAAAGCTAGGGGAACTATAATCTCTTCTCCAAGGAAAAACCTTCCTAATTTGAAAAATGACAACAAGGTTTCCTAAACCTCACCATTCTAATACTGCTCTCTTTTCTAAAAAGACCTCAAGCTAATTCATCCAACAAGTATTTACTGAACCCCTGCTAGCACTGTGCTTGGTACTATACACACAACAGACATCATTAACACTACCTTACCCCCAAGAAGCAAATGAAATAGACAACTAGGTGGCAAGCAACAAAAAGCAGATTTCCAGATGATCAGTCATCATCCATGGCTTATGAATGTCACATGGAGGCAAACAAGGACGTTGCTATGGTTTGAAAATCTGACTCGTTCTCATGTTGAAATTTGATCTCCAATGTTGGAGGTGGGGCCTTAAGGGAGGGGTCTGAATCATGGGGGCAGATCCGTCATGAATGGTGCCTTCCTTGTGGTGATGAGTGGGTTCTCACTCTATCTAGTTCCTGTGAGAACTGATGGTTAAAAAGAGCCTGGCACGTCCCTCTTCTCTCTCTTGCTTCCATGCTCTCGCCATGGGATCTCTACACATCAACCCCCTTCACCTTCCACCATGAGTGGAAAGCAGCTTGAGGCCCTTACCAGAAGCAGATGCTGACACCATGCTTCCTGTACATCCTGCAGAATCATGAGCCAAATAAACCCTTTTCTTTATAAATGACCCAGCCTCAAGTATTCCTTTATAGCAATGCAAACGGACTAAGACAGATGTCCACTACGGAAAATAGAAATGCGAATGCTAAAGGCACGTTAAGGACGCCTGATGCTGCACTGCCTCTGCAAGCAGCACCATCCCTGCACGGTGGGCCCAGCCTCCCACACCACATTTGGGCAAGGGATTTCTCAGTAGAGGTAGAGGGTGTGTGCACATCTTCCCGTTCCACTTCATCACATCAGTTTCTGTCCATTGTTCAGCTTCTCAAGAGTCCTAAATCCTGGCTCACTCCCAGATGGTCCCCATTGCTCTATCCATGCATCATCTGCAAATCTGATAAGCAGGTTTCCAGCTCTTCATCCAAATCATGGTCAAAGGCAGTAGGCATCTGAGGCCTTCCTGGAAGAGCAGTGAACCAGCAGGTGATAGGGCATGGCTGTCCAACTGCTACCAACCTGCATAACAGCTCTCCATGCAGAGAGATGGGCCTGCAGCCTGAGTCGGTGAACACACACTGGCTTTGGAATGCAGTGCCAGCTCCATCACTTGTCGCTCAGCAAGATGACTAACTCTAGAGCTAGATACTCTAAAAAGCACCCTGTAAAGTTCTTTGTGCTTAGTGTGCACTCAAAGAAAATGTCACTTTGTTTCTCCGAGTGGACACAAAAATGACTTTCATTATAAAGGGGACTGAGC
Source organism: Cacajao melanocephalus (assembly GCA_963573385.1). Classification (NCBI taxonomy): domain Eukaryota; kingdom Metazoa; phylum Chordata; class Mammalia; order Primates; family Pitheciidae; genus Cacajao; species Cacajao melanocephalus. The sequence continues at coordinate 31,878 of CAUYLG010061757.1, read as the reverse complement.
AGAGGGCCACTCCGCCTCCAAACACCCAGCCCTTGAGATGAGCCTGCCAAGGAAGACCCAGAACAATCCCGAGGCTGCTCTCACAGGGTAGACAAGAAGCCAAGCAGGGCCGGGTGCAGTGGCTCACGCCTGTAGTCCTAGCACTTTGGGAGGCCGAGGTGGGTGGATCACCTGAGGTCAGGAGTTCAAGACCAGCCTGGCCATCATGGTGAAACCCCATCTTATTTAAAAAAAAAAAAAAAAAAGAAGCAGCAGCAGCAGCCAAGCAGGAGGCAGCGAGACAATGCAGATGTAGATCGGACCATCCCTCCCCCAGCTCCAGCTCTCCTTACGCTACGGCCCCTCCTCACTCCACTGCTACAGCCAGCACATGGCAAAGGTCTCTCTTACATGTTGTCCCTCACTCAGTCTTTCTTCTTTTCTGTTAATGTTGTGCACTCTGTTTTAAGTCAATACACCGTGAGAAGAAAAAAAGGAAAAAACACGTCCCTCAACCACGTGTTGGTGCACACGATGACTTGGGGGAGGGGAGGCAAGCCAAGCGAGCTGGTCAACAGATGTAAGGGCTGGGGCTGTGAGATCCCTACAATGATGTCCAAGAGGGGGCAGATGGTCATAGACCTGTCCCCAAGGAGACAACAGCCCGGCAGGCCTCTAGTCAGTGACCAGGGTCAGAGGGGAAGTCCCAGGGTAAGGAGGCATATTAACACCACAGATTTATGAGACACACACACCTAGGAGGGTCCAACCTCCCCAGACACGCTGCAGACAACAAGCCACATTGCATCAAAGAGAAGAAATGCTGAGGGCTCAGCACGCCCAGCCTTCATCACCATTCAGTAACCTGTTTAAGTATCTCTTCCCTGATTCTGCTTTTTCCTCCATTTAGAAAATTAGAACATTTGCCTGTCCTCAATCTTCTGACACTCCTCTTCTCCTTCAAGGCTCCTCAAAGAATACTGATGGGCTTCTGCCATCCACCTGGACATGCACACAATCCCCGGGAACCTCGAGCTTGGACCGGAAAGCAGCAAGATGCTCACCACTCGCTTTTCTCATGTTGAACTTCAATTCCTTCTTTGTGACATTTGCTCTGCATGCTCTACTTTCAAGATTCTTCTTGACAAACAACAAGAAAACACAGATGTTCATGAAAGCTGATCAACTGCGCTCCTGCAACTGGTCCCATCAGAAACCAAGCACCAAACCCACTCTCTCGGTCCATTTATCTCAAACAGACCAAAAACAGGAGGAGCCTTTCTTATTCTTAGACCTTAGTAGAACTTTGAGACTAACCCCATCTCAGCTGGGTTTCTGCCTTCTATGGGCTAATCACACACATATACGCCACTCTCTTATGTAATCCTGAATTGTATTCTGTTTTCCTTGGCCTTTAGCACTCAAGTTTAAAGCTTGGGGACTGTGTACCTCAAAATTTCATACTCTAAAGAGGAAAGGAAACAGACTAATGCTAATAGCAATCATTTACCAACCCTATCCTGGGTACCACAGGCCAGGCTAAGCCCTTTTCATGCACTATCACGATCCTTACAACAGGATGACACCTCATAACCCACATTCACAGCAGAGAATTAGGTGATGTGCACAGTGAAGACAGAGAACAAGGTGTGCAGTCGGAACCAGAACCCGGTGACTCAGGGGCCCTTCCTTGGTGTTCACCCTGGGCTTGCGGCTCCCGTGCCAGAGACCAGGAGATCCAGAAACACACGGTGGGGCCAGGCTGCATGGCTGCGCTGACCCTCTCACCTCACAAAGCAAGGGCTCAGGAGGAAAACTGTCACGGTCTCTGTCAAATGCTCGTGCAAAGACACATCTAATGATACCACACAAACAAAGACGGTGTTTTCAAATGACAGATTTCCTGATTACCAGACGCTACGCTGACCAAAGGAAACTCGTGGGGGGGATTCTTACAAACTGTACAAAATGTGGTGTTTGAGTGTTTCTTTCTCTCTTAAAAAAAGTTATGTCATTCATGATTTTCAATCAAATTCCCCAATCCTGTCTTTATAGCTTTGGCCAGATGGCAGCGGGGCAGGCCAGGTAAGGACCAATGGCTTCTTGAAATGGATCTATCTTAACCATTTTTAGGCTTGAGGTAGAGGGAAGCATCCCTCCATGCCCAAACAACTCACTGACCTTTGGGCTGCTACTATGCCATTTATGTAAACACAGTAATTAGCTTTGTAATTTTATAGACTTTAATATCGTAGTATTCTGTTTTGTTTATTGGCTTGAAAATAAAAGGAAGTTTTCAAATAACTCATCAGCTCTTGTGTGGTGTGGTAGATAAAGAGATAGACTAATGAAACACTAGGAAGCAGGAACATGGGAAACAGACCCAGATATACAATAAAGGCACTAGCTCAAGTCCCCAGGGAAGAGACAGCCTTCTCAATAAATGGTCATGGGGTATTCCGGTGGGCATCTGAAAGAAGGCTGGAACCACATCTCACACCCACAACAGGATAAATTCCAAATACATCCAACATTTACAGTGAAAAAGTAAAGTATAGAAGGACATATGGAAAACACCCTTTATAATCCTGAAAGAAGAACTTTTTTTTAAACCTAGGACTCAAATTCCAGAAACTATAAAAGATGAATGAATTCAACTACATAAATATAAAACATGTTCTTACATGACAAAACATACCACAGGTAGGTTCAAAAGACAAATAAAAAGCTAGGAGAAAACATGTGCGACTTAGGACACAAAGAACAGAAAGGACACAGTGAGAGCTCCTTAAATCTGACCCAAGAAAAGACCAGCAAACCAAGAAAACCATGGGCCAAGGAAAACTAGGTAAGAAAATATCTGGCCTTCAAACCGATGAAAAGGGACATCCAAACTTCACTAAAATGACACTAAGCTATAACCTCTCACCTGTCAGACCACTGGAGATCAGAAAGTGTGATGCCAACAGCCTTGTATAACTTCCTGATTTTCATAACTGTACTGTGGTTATTTAAGATGTTAACATTTGAGGAAGCTGGGCGAACAACTCAGAAAAATAAGGGAAGAACACTTTGTATTAATTCCCCCCAAATGTATTTATCTATGAATTACCATAGCTACTGCCTTGCTGCCTGGTTCATCTGCTTCAAAACAGACACCTGCAGTTTATTCTCATTCTGTTGAGATTCACTGTCCACATAAACTTAATCACCAGCAACCTCAGTGGGTTCACTGCAGGCCTCCCCCATCTAAGCAAACCATAATTTTTGTTTAAGTCCAAGCTTACACATATTTTTGGGGAACTTCACTACTCATATCTGATGATGTGAATCAGATATGGAAAATGAAAACATTTTTAACCCTTATTTCTTCTCTCTAAAACAGACCCCAAACTGGTTCATCATTTAAAGTATGCAATTCAGTGTTTTTTCTCATTGCTATAAGTCAGACTTGGGTAGATAGATCTCTTCATTTCATAAAAATTTTAAAAGGGGAACACTGAAAGAAGAAAAAAAAATGACTCAGGTAACCCAGTTTCAAGAATATTCTGGATGTACAAACAAGAGGCCACAGTGAGGCTATCTGTTCTCCTGGGATGGGAGGGAGGCTTCCCTCGACGTATGGTTTTGGCTGACTTATTTGTTACCTACACATTACTCTTTCAAATACATTTTTTCAACAAAATCACCGTATCAGCTATATCAAAAGAAAACAAACGTTATAACAAGCGAACATTAGCTCCTACTCCTTTCATAGCATATTCAATCCTAAAGACACTTATGTTCAAAAACACATCTTCTGGAGGTAGGGGATGATTTAATATTGACTCTAAAATAGATGGATCAAAACCATAAATTAATAAAAATGTGGTTACAATTCTGTTCTCCTAGGAAATGAACCGAATCAGATCACTACAGCTCATCAGCCCACAGTCACACCTTACTTGGGATGATTAAACTGCTTAAAGATCTGCTGTTAGTGCCAGTAGCTTAAAAAAGTTACGAAACCATAAATTAACAAGCAGAGTCCACACCAAATTGCTGAAAGAGTTTTTTTCCCTGCCAAATTCAGAAACTAGTTTTCTAGAAGCCTCTTTTTTCTACAGGAAGGCAAAAGTTGACAGGAGGCCATGATGTCAGGCATTTTAACTGATCGTGGCTAGAAGAGACTTTGCATCTGCTCGCTAAGCCTAAACGGGGAGGCTACGCACAGTCGCTGCAAATCCAGCCACTTCCTGCCGCACCTTTACTACACTCATCTCCAACAGGCCACACAGGGACCCCAACAAGACCAAGCTCCAGGCTCTGTGCCAGCCATCCTGACCCTGAGATGCCGTCAAGGGAGTAGCCTCCCTCGAATGTGTGCAGAGAATTTAAGAATCTCCCTGCTGCTAGTCCACACAGCCTGGCAGCCTGCTGCTTGGGCATATCGATTTTTTTCCCCCTTAGAAAGACCTGGAAACCATTTCTGCCCTTGCACTGCACAGTATGGAACTGCATGGCTGGCAGTCCCTTCCGGTCTTAGAACTGTGAGTTCAACACACACCACCTAAAAATAGCACAAACTGGTGTTTATTTCCTGTGCAGAAAGGAAAAATCAGCTAAGGCTTCAGAATCCCATCAGTATTTAAAGGTTCCCCTTAAAACACCAGTATAGGAGCTGAAATAGAGGTGAGTTCTTTCTAAGATCCTGAATTTGGCCAGACACAAAGGATTAGAAATCAATGTCAGCTTTTCTCTTGTGGGCAGGGGAGATGCTGAAAGAAAACAGTTAGTGGTGAGTCAAAGGCCTAAAAAAGATAATAAATTTTTATGTCTTGGAGACATAAAGTTAAAATAAAAAAGGGATTCTGATGACTAAATCCATTTCTGCAAGACTATGCTTGTAACCATCATCATAACACATACTCACCCAGCTAGGGCACTGAACCAACCACAGGTAAGTGCTGACATTTACAAGTAAAACGCTTAATATAATTTATTCTATAAAGCCAACCCCTGAGAGGTCAGACAAACCTGTGAACTGTCACCACTAATGTCTATAAGTGCTCTAATTATATATATTTCTAATTATATAAATTTCCTTTCCATAGAATCAAATGTATACCACATTTACTTGTGTCAAATGCTGATTAGTTATTTTTCCACTTCATTTAATTCATGTGATAGAGGTATGAGAAAGTACAAGGGAAAAAAGAGAAAGGGAATGAAAGTGATGCCGAGAACTTCTGCAATAACACTAAATTACAGGATACCCTTCATTGCCAAATGCAAAAGAAAAAAACCACCATCACCAGCCTTCCAGCTCCCAGGCTCAGTCCAGACGCTACCCATCTGAACACCTGTGTTCTGTGCCACACACTCATGTCCCCAGGCCTTCTCTGCAACCAGCGCCAATAATACCCCATGTGTTCCCTGCTCCAATGCCCTCCATTCATCCGTATTTACATACATGACCCTTAAAACAGCAAAGACACTGAATTATTCACTCCTCTTTTTAGTGGAAATTAAGTATTTCTTAAGATCCTAAAGTGAGGCAACAGGAAGTACAGGGCTATGATAAACTGACACTACCCCCTCAGCATTCTCCTGGTGCCATCAATGACAAAACAGCCTTGCAAGAGCACCAAAGCCATCACTCTGCCCACCAACCACATATAAATATACTTACACATGGCCGCAAATGGTAGCCTTTCAACCTCGAAGCCACAGTGCCCAGAGGGCAGCCAACAAATAGACTATCAACCTCAGTCACTTTAAACCCTGTGGTTGGTATTCCCCGTGCATGCACCTAATAAAATTCTGCCTTCCCGAGACCTGTATCATAAAACAGAATTAGCTTTCCAAAAAATGTTTGCTTGCGCATATGATTTATACCAGAGTAAACTACAATAGAGTTTTCAAATGCTAAACTGTTTTGCTCTTTTTATAAGACTGGTAATAAAGAATATACCATTGATGTTTTTCATTTTAAATGATTCATGTTTTTCTAAAGTCCTAGATGTAAATACCTAGTTTTACTGAAAAGGACTGGGGGGAAGGGCATGGAAGATGAGAGGAAGCAGAGAAGGAACGAAGTTAGGGAGGAGGGAGAGGTCTAGAGGGAGGAATAATAACTCAAATGCCTGGTTGAACATCAGCAGCGTTTCTCACCAGGGGCATGCTGACATTTGGGTAATTCTTTGTTGTGGAGCTGTCCCCTGTGTTGTAGGACATTTAGCAGCAACCCACACCCTGCCTAAATTTGTGGCAATCAACAAGGCCTGAAGACGCTGCCTGCTGGATGTCTCTTGGGGAATGAAATCACCCTGGCTGAGAATCACCGAACGAGTATGCATGTAAACTAAATACATCACGTTTGTTAACAGCAAAAATAAGACAGGAATATCCATGTATTTGCTAACTCTTTTGGAATATGACTCAAATATTTATGCAGCAGTTGTTATAATTATCCCTTCCAAAATAACTAAATAAAATAAATAGGCTCATTCAGTTTAACTCAATATCATGATTAAGTTACAATATACCATATAATTAAAACACCACCTTTGAACTCTTGCTTGGGAAAAGTGTATAGAGTATGCTATTGCTTATTTGAGAAAACAAAAATTATTAAAAATATATAACTATATCCACATAGGTGTTTGCTCACATTAAAAAGCAATAAACATTATTATGCATTTGCCCAAACCCATGGGATGCATAACATGAAGAGTGAACCCAAATGTAAACCCTGGACTTTGGGTGATTGGTTTTTGTCAATGCAGGTTCATCCATAGAGAGAAATGTACCACCCTGCTGGGGATGTTGCTAGTTCACATAGGGGAACTGGGTATACGAGAAATCTCTCTGTACCTTCTGCTCAGTTTTGCTCTGAACCTAAAACTGCTCTAAAAAAATAAAACTTTTTTTAAAAGCAAGAAATAAAAAGGGGAAAGAAGAAAAAAAATCCTTTTAAAAATGATGCTGGAAAAAAGTAGGGAGAAAAGAGGATAGAGAGAGTAGTCATACAAAACAATCATTCTCTGGACATAACCGTCTTTGGCTGCAGAACCATGTGAATAGTTTACATAATAATAAACTATCTGGGAGGCTGAGGCAGGAGAATTGCTTGAACCGAGGAGGCGGAGGTTGCAGTGAGTCAAGATAGTGCCACTGCTCTCCAGCCTGGGCGACAGAGCAAGACTCTGCCTCAAAAAATAAACAAACAATAAACTATTATTAATTTTTTTAAGTCCAAAAAGTACAAGCAGAATGAAACAAACTAAAGTATAAATTGAGTTGGTGGCGTAAGTACAGAGAGGAATTATCCCGAGAGACCCTGAAATACATTAATTTGACTATATTTCCCCCGTGAGATAAACCGTAAGGACAAAAACATCTTCATCTGTTTTCAGTACCTATATGGTTGGCAATTATATTGGTGGGGTTATGTTAAACATTGATGTATGTTGCATATAAATCAAATACACAAGCAAGCAAGAAAGTCATTACGTAAATGATCCTAGGGACAACAATTTTCACCATAAAGCAAACATAAAATTGAAGGCTACGCCCAGGCATACAGTGGCTGATGCCTGTAACCCTAGCACTTTGGGAGGCTGAGGTGAGTGGATCACTTGAGGTCAAGAGTTTGAGACCAGTCTGACCAACATGGTGCAATTTTAGAAAATTCTTCTAAAAATACAAAAATTAGCTGGCATGGTGGCGGGCACCTGTAATTCCAGCTACTTGGGAGACTGAGGCAGTGGAATCACTTGAACCCAGGAGGCGGAGGTTGCAGTGAGCTGAGATAGTGCCACTACACTCCAACCTGGGCGACAGAGCGAGACTCCCGTCTCAAAAACAAACAAAACAAAACAAAATAAATGAAGGATACAATAGTTTAGAATCCTAATTTTAAGTTAGAAATGTCAATGTGAATTTATAATAGATTACTTTTAAAAACAAACCAAACCAAACAAAAAAAGCTTTTATCCACTGAAAGAGGCTCAGACACAACGACCAAGCCAGGAGCAGTAAGCATCCTAAACCCCAAACAATGCTCCCCACGGTTCTTTGAAGACATGCAGACCCCAGCTGGGGCGGGCACTGCCTGAAGGAGCCTGGAGTCCCCCACAGCTCCCTGCTTTCTGGTGCGATTATTAAGGACTACAGGCACCTGGTAAGAGAACATGACGGCCACCTTAGGCAGCTGTCACAGGTCAAGGCTGGGGCGACCTGAGCAGCAATGAGGGTGTCAACTGCAGTGGATAAAAATACATCCAAAATACCTTAAATCATAGTTCTACAATTACTACTAAAAACAAAGAAACAAATAAATTCATTGCTCACTTTGGTGGGTACTGGGGAACCAGAACTATTTATTCTGAAAACTACAATAAACGCGTTACCCGATGCAATGCCTACATGACTCAGATGAACTTCCACCCTGCCTCAACTCTTGTCTCAGAAACAGGATGCCTGAGGGCAGAAGTTCCCCGCTGGACCACACCAGCTGAAACCAGTGGGGTCCAGGAAGGCAGCCCGCTTGACTTCTGAAGAGCCTTTAACTTCATTATCATCTCGTTTCCATGACACTCCCACCGCACCATGACAGTTGACAATCAACATGGCGATGACAAGAAACCACAAAGGGACAAAAAGGCAGCAATCCGGTTTCCAGACGTTCTCCCCCCATTCCCAGAAAAGGCATGAACATTCCTCCCCTGTATATTAACGCCCAACCCCTTCATTAAAGATGTTTTACATTTGTGGCTTCCCGCTTCTCATGGACTGAGAAGCCAATCTGTGAGCCACGCTGCCACTTCTCAGTTCCACAGCCATCCCATAAAGCCTGGACTGCTTGATGCTCACCTTCGGTTTCATGGACTGGCTTCATGATACAGGACAGGAAAGAATCCCACCATTAGAGAAAAGCTGACTCAGTAAGAAAGGGAAAGAGTTTCCCATATAAACTGTGTGTTGGGTAATAGTTGACAAGTACTCTCCTCACCTGGCTAGCAAGTGCAGAAGGAGTGAGAGAAGCAGAAAATCAACACTTTGCAACCCCTGTGAATTACAGATTGAGGCCATGGCTATCCAGGTTGCTCACATGGGTCATGGCCTGGTAGATGCACGCACACCACCCATGATGCAGCCTTGCCAGAAAAAGCACACCAGGTCGGCTCTGGATCCGACCTGCAGGGAGTATAGGGACCTAGTCAGTAAATGCAGACTGTGGGAAATCCAAATGACAAAAGACCTGGTTTCACCAACAAATCATCTGGTATGGAAAAGGTGGAGGGGGGGTGGAATTTGGACAAATCAATAGAACATCCAAATGCACGTGTGGACCTTAGGTGGATCTTGACTTTAACAACCAAGTTGTAAATGACATTTTGAGACAGGCGGGAAAATTTGAACACTGACTACATTCTTGATGATATTAAGGAATGATTGTTATTGAAATGTTCAATTCAGAAAGAATTCGTTAGTTAGAGCCTATGGGGTCTTAGACAAATCAGCAGCACTCTGGCCGGTAAGCACGGTCATTCATTGATAACCGCTGAAGCTGGGCAATTTATTCTATGATTCTCTCTGCCTTAGGACTACACTGAATATGATGATCCTGAAAACTAAGAAATCAGATCTTAGAAAGAATGTCAAGACCATCATAAAATGTGATAGCTCAAAGGGCCATCAGAAACCACCAAGCAGAAAATCATCTTCTATCCATGAAGGCAAGCAAAGCACCTCCCTGACTAGGGCATGGAGCTGGTCAGCGGTGAGGCTGAGCAGGAATGCGGGGTTTCCCAAATCTCATCCATCTCTCCAGTCACCAAGGCAGGGCTGGAGAAGCGTTCCCAAAGCTCGGGACAGAGCCCACAACACCATCAGCAGCCTGCTTTTCAGAATCAACTACTAACCTATGAAGGCTCTTCCTTTTGTTTCTGATTATACTTTAAAACAACAACAGCAACAACAACAAAAACACTTTTGATAGCTTGACCTCTGCTCCTCCCAGAAAGAAAAATCAGTTCACTGAATAAAATCTTGTTAATTTATTCAGGTGTTAAATATACAACAGATATGAAAATATTGAGTGGCCTATCAAAAACATAACCATCACCAACAGCTGTGTCATTTTTGCACATATCAAATTATGGACACAACTCAAAAGCTCTAAGAAGAATGTACACCACAGATTTGCCCGAATTGTCAAGGTAGAAGAACTAAACCCTATATCAAGCACTCAAAGAGGTCCCTACGATCAGATCTATCATGAAGTGAGTCAGTTTGAAATGCTCCTTGCTCTAGGGAAGTTTAACACAAGAGTGCTCCAAAAACATACAATAAACCACACTGTGATACACGGAGCAAATAAGGACATCCCAAAGACAGTCTGATAAGTCTGCAGCAGCATTCTGGCAGGTAAGCATGGCAAGGGGGACAGGACGCGCTCACTACATTGTTAAGCACTTGACACTACACATGCTCCAGTCCTGAAAACCAATGAGCCTTCCTCCATACCTAGTTACTCTTCTTCTGGAATGAAGAGAAAAATGTGAAGGCACAGAGGTTACATGGGAGAGATGAAAAATGACCAGTTTCTTATCAGTGTGGCTGTAATTTACATCCCTGCCTCAATATTCTCTTACAAATTACTGGAATTTAAATCCAGGAAGGAGGGATTAGAGATCTTCAGCTGTTACCTCTTCATTTAACAAATGAGAAAATGAGCGTGCAGCGTGGCTGAGCCCAGTCGCAGGGGCTTCAGAGTGGCTCCCATGTGCAGTACCCACCTGCTCAGCTGTGCTGCTCCTGGCCATTCCCAGAGCCCCAAACTTTCCTGAGTGGGAGCAGACAACCTCTAAGCAGTGTCATTCAACTCTTGCAGGTTCTAACATGAGGAGCACTACCCTAGCCGCGTGCATCTGTGTGCAATATAAAGGGGAGGAGTTGGGCTCTGGCTGGTTCCTTGCCTAGTCCTGCGGATGAGGGCTCTCCTCCCTGGCCTCAGGCTGACCTGCCACACCCTTCCTTCCTTGGGCACAGCTCAGAGGCCGTTCCCTCCACCCAAATCTCGCCTGCGTGCATCAACTGATGGCGAGAGATCCACCTGCAGAGCAGCCTGAAAGAAAGAGGTACAGTCCCTTGAAGACGAGCTCCACCTATGAATGTTTTTCCCCTAGGAGTACCCAGAACAGAGGCAGGAGGCGGCAAGGGCCTGGCCTGATGCCTTCACCTAAGATGAGGACAGGTGCGGGGGATGCAGTAAGATGTCACACCAAGTGATGACACTGCAGGCAGCACCACCTGGCACACTTCTCAAAGGGCCCAGGAAACGAGGGCTCCAGAGGTGGCTCCTCTGGGTGGGTGAAGTAACAAGCGGGCAGGCTGCCTGCAAAGGGGTCCGCTCACAGGCACAGCCTCTCCTAGTGCCCGGGCACAGGGTGGTGCCCATCCTAGGAGCCAGGCTACTTGCCAGCCTATGGCACTCTGAGTCAGCAGGGCAAGATGAGCTAAAAATAGGTGGTGGGCAATGACGTGAGCTGCAGGAAGCCAAGAAAGGAGCCTGTCATTTTAATCCAATCGACAGATACTAATGACAAGCACACTATTTCTAACGGTTTACTTTTATGTCTAAATGTTCGGGTCTATTTATGGGCTTTGATGAAGAAGAAACGGCTGCCCGTATTTTTAGCTCACAAATCAACTTTTAATTCTTCTCATTCTACAAATAGGAAGTAACATTCCACAAAGCAGAGGCAATAAAAATTAAGATGTTTTGAAGACAAGCCAGTTCCGCTCCTTTGCACTCAATACCTGAACACGCGACAGCGTTGGACTCTGATTCCCCTGTACTCCAGGCAGTGACGGCAAAACGCAACATGCATTCGTGAACATTTAGTTGGCGACCACTCATATTCAACCTGTTTGTCACCTGACGGTGAGGTGTCCCCTGGCCAGCACCAGCATCATCTGGGGACTTTTTAGAAATACAAATTACTGGGGCCTACCCCAGACCACTAAGGCAGAAACTGGGGGTGGATGGGGCAGCCGTCTGTGTTGGAAAAGCCCTCCCGTTATCCGGGAGCAAGCCTAAGTCGGGGTGTGAAAACTACAAGCCGGGGAGGAAGGTCTTCGTAAGCAGATCATGAGGGACAATAAGTGCTTTACAGCTTGTTCCAAAGGCAGGTTTTATTGCCCCTGTAAGGATTTTATGTAGCAAGAGGATCATTTTCATCAGAAAGACTCAGGGAAACAGCTCTTCAACTAGAAAGAACTCTCTTACCTGTAACAAAAGGAGGCTAATGTTTTTCTCATTGAAAAAAGGTTGGGAGGCCAGGCAAGGTGGCTCACGCCTGTAATCCTAGCACTCTGGGAGGCCAAGGTGGGTGCACCACTTGAGGCCAGAAGTTGGAGACCAGCCTGGCTAACACGGCGAAACCGTCTCTACTAAAAATACAAACATTAGCTGGGCGTGGTGGTGCACACTTCTATTCCCAGCTACTTGGGAGACTGAGGCAGGAGAATCGCTTGAACCCAGGAGGCGGAGGTTGCAGTGGGCCGAGATTGCACCACAGCATTCCAGCCTGATTAATAGAGCAAGACTATCTACATAAAAAGAAAAAGAAAAAAATGCCGTGAAGCACCTGGGTTCTAGTGCCACATATAACTGCAAACCTGGCCTCTCTCTCCCAGCCCCCATGGGAGCCGAGGGTCCCAGACCCTCGGCTGAGGAAGGTAGGTGGGACTCGCTTGGGTGCTGGAACCCTCTGAGCACAAGTGAGGCTGTAGGCTTTGGGGGAGAGGGGAGACTGGCAGAGAAGTGTGCATTAAATCGTTCACAGTCATACCATGTTTTGTTTGTTTGTTTTTTTTTTGACACAGAGTCTCACTCTGTCGCTAGGCACCAGGCTGGAGTATGATGGCGTGATCTCGGCTCACTGCAACCTCCACCTCCCGGGTTGAAGCAATTCTCCTGCCTCAGCCTCCCTGGTAGCTGGGACTACAGGTGTGCGTCACCATGCCCAGCTAATTTTTTTTGTATTTTTAGTATAGAAGGGGTTTCACTATGTTGGCCAGGATGGTCTGGATCTCTTGACCTCGTGATCTGCCCGCCTTGGCCTCCCAAAGTGCTGGGATTACAGGCTTGAGCCACCGAGCCTGGCCAGTCATACCATGTTTTAAATAACAATTTATCTGTATCAGTTTAGAATTCTAAAAAGTTAAATGCAACCAGAATATATTTTTAAGAACTCAAACTAGCTAAGAGACCCACTGCCCTGACTAGCCTCCCTCTGTCAAAACCCAACAAAATTAACACAGATAGCTTTTGTGTTAAAGTACAGAGTACTGGATCACACCGGCTTGTAACTGATTTCAGCTATTTAAGAATGAAGAAAAGGAATGGAGGAAAACAAAACAAAAAAATTATGCATTCTATGGATAAAGCACATTGAAAGAAAACAAACAAAAACTAGAAAACCCTAGGAGAAGGCACTTAGAGGTTAGGAAGTTCTACACTGGCCAATAGAAGTGTCTTATATAACCCATATATATGTAATATATAGTATAGTAATTGTATTAATAGTATAGTACAACTAAAGATATGTTAAATATCAAAAATATATATTGCTTGTGTTACTTGTTCAAGAGGAGATGGAGATGACAGTAGTTTCAAAATCCCTATTAATGAGAAAAGCTCATTTGGATAGAGTACAATTATAAATACATAAACCAGAGGCAACCTAAGCATGGAAAAAAGACTGAAAAGCCACCATCTAAACGGAGTTGACAGACATGGAGAAAAGAATTTCCCTCTCCTTTCAATGTACTTTTAAGCAATGGCTTTAACTCCACGAAAATGCATTTTATGGGTGTAGAAGTTTTGAGGGTACAAAAATCCTTTAAGCAAAGGATAGCAATAGTACCTAGGTTTTCTAACTTATCTCCAATTCACATAACTGATGAAAAAACTTATCCAGAATTGGCCTCCTTCCTCCCCAACTCTCACTTCTAATCCCCTACACTTAACGGAAGTGAAAAGAAAGTCAAATGGAGAAGCTTTTTCAAAGCTAGCACCCTTATTTTTGCATCCTGATACAAGCAGATCCAACCTTGGAAGGAGGCGCATCCCAACTCTGATTTGTCCTTAGCTGGTGGCACGTGGAGCCCAGGAGGGCAGGAAGCCCAGGTCTACTCCGTTCTGCCAATGGGCCAGGGATCTCTAGTCAGGGGTCTACGCACGTGTTTCTAACAGAATGAGATTATCTTACAACATGGATGTAGGCCGAAACTAAAGAAAAAAAAGAATGGCCATAATTTTCCCATCCACCCACCCCCTCACTGTCATCAAGAAAAGATGAGCCTAGTTTTCAGCAAGAAGGAACCTGGCCAGTGGAGATACTCCTGTGGGGAAGACGCAGTGGTCACCAGAACATCCCAACACCCCCTCAAGTGGAGTCTCCACTGCAGGGAAGGACTGAGGAGCTTCACTGCTCAGGCAGCCCTAACAAAAGACCACAGACTGGGGGCTTCAACAGTAGCATTCATTCCTCATAGCTCTGGAGGCTGCAAGCCCAGGATCCAGGTGCTAGCAGAGTTTGGTGGGGCCACTTTCTGGCTTGCCAAAGGCTGCCTTCTCGCTGTGTCCTCAGGTGGCAGAGAGCTCTCTGCTGTCTCTTTTTAGAAGGGCAGGAATCCCGTCATGGGGGCCCTGCCCTCCCTTAACCCTAACCACTTCCTCAGAAGACTCATCTCCAAATACAGTCACACTGGGGGTTAGAGCTTCACCATGTGAATTTCTGGGGGACATAAAAGTTCGGTCCATTGCACTTGCAGATGGAAGACTTGGCCCAAGCCTACAGATATGACCATGTCAGAGCTGAGGCTGGGTCCCCACCTTTCCATGGTGCTGAGCTGAGCTTCCTTCAGTATAAGGACAACCAACCCAGAAAAGAGAAATCCAGCTGAGTGCTCAGGGCTGAGGGTCAAAGGTGAGGACAGTGGGGGTACAGCAGCTGCCTCGTGCCATCACACCTGCAGCAGGCAGAGCAAGACAGCAGAGGAGTCGCAGCAAAGGGCAGGAGAGAGGAAAGCAGGGTACATGCACACCCCCCAATCGACAGCCAATGAGGCCACGGAGCACCTGGAGAGTGCCACGCCAGCTGAAGTTCCGCCATGTCCCCACCTTCGAGTCTGGATGGTGCTATTATCACCATACTTTAGAAAGGAGGGTGCCTGAGCAGCAGAGGTAGGGGATTCAGCCTAAGGCCAAGGTGGCAGGGCTGGCAGGAGGCAATGGCTCATGAGAGGCCCAAGGGAACAAACCCAGGAGGAAGCAATGCATGGGGGAGGTCGCACAGGGACACAGTGCTTATCAGGCCTTGCCCTGAGCCAGCTACGGGGAGTCTTATTTCACTCTCATAACCACAGGAGGCTGGCATTACCTTCTTTTCCTAAAGGTGTGGATGAGTCTGAGCTAAAGGAACCGACTCAACATCTCATGCATAGAGAGGAGCAGACACAAGACCCAAGCAGCGGCCAGGGCCACCTCCAAGGCTGGAGACCAAGTCTTCAAAGGCAGACACCTTCCCAGACAAGCCCAAGACAACACTCCCAGCCTTCCCAAACTCCCATTCTGTCCCCAGCCTGCCCACTGGCCGTTCCCCAGGCTGATGGAATGAGTCTGCTCAGAGCCAGGCCAGGCGCACAGCAAATGCTCAGTTAATAATCACTATTGTTATTACACAGATTCAAAATAAGCATCATTTGTTAACAGAGTCATTTGTATACATAGTTTTTTTCTTCCCTGATGCTGGGTTTGTAATTTATTGTTCAGTCCACAACACTAATCATGCTGCCCTAGACAGAACAAATGATCAATAAAAGGCCAGCTAGATGAATGGATTAATTAACTGATAGAGAGACGTGCAGTGGGAGGGACGTGAAAATAAGGCAAATAAGGCAGAAGGTAAATGAGAAAATCAACAGATGGACAAAGAGTGGACACACACACGTCCATGAAAACACACAAAGAAGGCAAAAAGTATTAAGTGCAGGGAACCAGTCGCCCAAGTTAAATAATTTGGAGCATCATCTGGACCAAAAGTATTGCACTACTACCAGATATCATATTTATTTTCTTCAGCACGTTAGATGAGAACAGCTAAACAAACAGACTCAACACTTACCAGGAATCCTGCACCCAAACTCCTCCTGACCCTCAGAGTGACATTCTGGGTGTGATCAGGTTCTCCCAAGCTTTGGCTTATAAAGCACAAAGGCAAACTCAACCTCAGCAGGGCTGCCCCAGAATCCCCGGCTGGGCATACCTGCAAACACCTGAGTGGATGCTGGGGCGGCTCAGAGCCAATCCTGTGGTTTCCACTGTATTCATGCTATTGGAGATTGGGCCTTTCCCTTTACGGTTCACAGCGGGGAGCCTGTTGGCAGGTCCACTCAGGTTACGAGGAGAACTGAGCAGGTGGCATTAGATTTTGTACGGGTGGTCTTTTGGTCGCATCACTTTGGACTCTATCTTTCTGAATAGCAGGAATTACGCTCACATGTCTCCCGGTAGGACAACACAAGGACAAATTTTTCCTGTGTCCACAGACCTCTCAGGAAGCTTCCCATTAGCCTCCTTGGCCAGGAGTGGGGAACTGTCCTGTGCTTCTTTTTGTGCTTAGACACAAAAGCATGGCTACCTTGGCTCCCAGTGACACTGTAAAGCAGCAACTGCCTGCTTCAGAAAGCATTTCTAATTGGGAGGCTGCCGAAGTGCATGCACGTGTTCCTAACTTGACTCATGTATCCTATTCCATCAGTATCTGAGGACGCACTCTGTGCATATTCTAAGAATGTTGAAATGGGAAGCATGGGAAACATGAGCCTGGAAAAGTGGCTGCTGAGGAACGGATGGACCTCAACAGACACACTGCTCCTCCAGTGACAATTTTGATGGTGTTAAGTTTCCACTCGACTAAATGAGAATCTTTTACGGCAAACATTTGTAACTGCCTGCCTGACCACAGACCTGCTCAATTTAAATATGATTACAGAAATGATAAAAATGCATTTATGCTCACCTACACTGTACAGACCTGAATACCTTTTTACATGGTACTCCCCACAAGGAAGATGTGTCATTCTTTTATGGACTCTAGCATAGTTTCTGGCACATAGTGAAAACACAAACGTATGTTGAATTTCACATGCCCCTTCACCTCAACATAACCAGCACCAATACTTACTAGCCTGAAAAGGCTGTTTTAAACAGGTAGACATGTAAGCAAATTAAACTCTCCCCTCCTAGTTCACCCCAAGCCCTCATGACCACAAGGAGTCCAATCAGCAGGTGGGAAAACTGCTCCCTGGGAATGCCACTAGGGTGAGAAAAAGGATGGCAACTTCCTGTTAGAAATAACAGCCAGGCACAGGGGCTCATGGCTATAGTCCCAGCATTTTGGGGAGGCTGAAGTGGGTGGGTTACTTGAGCCCAAGAGGTAAGAGGCTGCAGTGAGCAGAGATGAAGCCACAGCACTCCAGCCTGGGTGACAGAGGGAGATCCTGTCTCAAAAAAGAAAAAAAAAATAAAGAAAGAACACAGCCAGTGCTTTCCTGGATGAAACTGAATTTCATCACTGCCAATGCCACGCCTGATTGAGGCGAGCTGGGTGCCACAGAAGGGACCTGCCACCCAGTTGAGGCAGGTCTTGCTGCTTACTCAGTGACCTGCAAAGGCAATGGCACTCTGTCTTCTGCAGAGAAAGGGGTGTTTCATTTTTTCCTGCAAATTCCAAATATATCTGCATTTCTGATTGCTACAAGGTGCACTATAAAGGGAGAAGCAAGACTACTCTCACTTTCTGGGAAGAAATGCCCTTGTTTCCAGTGCAAAACCCTGTCTGCTGGGAAGCACACTGAAGTCGCTCAGGAACAGGCTACCCCTGTTGGAAAGAGTGGAGGTCATCATTTTTCACCTATTAGAGAAAAAAACATAATCTGAATACATTTATGTAGGGCTACTATGCAAAATATTTACAGGTTTTCTTCATGCTAAGGTATTTTATGAGGCTCAGAGGAACAAGGTGGATAAAACACACCATTATTCCCCACGAATGACCGCCCTCCTAGTAACTGCACCCACGGTGGCAAATACTGCAAATTAACCCACAGTAGGAAATACCACCTCAGAGGTGTACGAAGCTTCCCACAAACAGGTGAAGATGAAGAGCAAAGGCCGGCTCCGACAGGCAATGCTGCATCAAGCTATTTTTACCCTAAATAAAAGCCATGTTTCACGCAGGCCTCACAGCGCTACCCAGAACACGGGCACAATTTAATAACTCGCTCTGCGGAAGGAATGCAGGGAAGTCTCCTCTAGTGAGAAGCTAAGAGACTCCCCATGGGAAGAGGGGGGGTGGGGGCCCACCCAAGCTCTAGCAAGGCTACAAACAGCACGCAGAACATTCCACTGCCATTACTTTCCATCTTCAAAAGATTACATATCATCTTAAAAAAAATTCAAAGTTCAGTTCACTTTCTCAGCGACTTCGGCAGAAAGCAAAGCAGAGCTGCAGAGAAAGTTCAACCACCTCCCAGGGCTCTGGCCTTCTGCTGCTCCTATTCCTACGGCAGGTTCCCCTTCTATCTTGTTCCACGGTTATATCCCAGGTACCCTAAAAGGGCCTGGCCTTAAGGCCTACCTGTTGCAAAGGATAGTTGACTGACTTGCCTACAAACAGGGCTTGTTACAAAGCTGGAAATAAAGGCAAGGCTCCCACCCTCCTCAACAAGCCAGTGAGCACAAGCGTCTGGAGTAACCGCCCTCTACACCTTTCAGCTGGCAGCGCTGGGGACAGTAAGTGAGTACCAGTCACTGGAAGCCAGCTCTGAGAGGCATGTGCTGTGGCCGTCAGAGCTGAGCACAAGCCTAATAGCCTTTGCGACATCCTCTTCCCCCCGACATCCATTGCATCTTACAGGGAGCTGCAGCCCATTTTGCCAAATGATTTCAACGGGCCAGATCCTCCTGCTCTCAGAAATGATCAGGTTCTATCGTTTGACATTGCATGAGGAGAGCTAAATTGAAAACAAAACTGCTCTAACAAAGTAAAAAGTACTAAAACCAGATACTACCTATGTGTGGAGTTCAAGAGTGAGATGATGAAAACAAGACATTTCATAGAGCCAGCATTCCTCAAGTGAGATTTTGTGTAGAATCTAAAGTAACTTTAATACCTAAGAAAAGAGTTTCATTATATAGACTGTTTCTTCCCAAGTCCTCATAGAGCCATTAACCCAACTCATAGATACCTGCCGTGGAGGAAGTGGAACTACTTTTAGGGAGATTTTTGGTGGCAGAGAGAGAAGGCAGGTCACTAATCCCCTTGGGCTGGTGGAAGCCATCAGTGAGAGGTGTCTGATCATCCAACCATCTAGAGGAGAAGGGAGGGCCACAATGAGTCCCTGGGCCCGGCCACCCCACTGCCCATAGCCAGACCAGGAGGGTTGTCTTTACTCCTGATAAAGAGGGGAAAGAGATGATCGGTGACAGGCTCCCACTCTCGTGGAAGCCCGAAAGCAACTTCCCGCAGTCATAGCAAGAACAGAGTGAGGAAGGAATGAAACTCAAACCCCATTTTTCAGACAATAAAACGGATGCACAAAGACCTTTGCCAGGCTCAAAGTCACACTACGGCAATGGCAGGCCATGATTCATGTCAGCAAACCAGATCTTTACTGCTAGGCTGTACTGCCTTCTGGGAATGAGTGTGGAAGTATTAAGAAACAGATATGCATGGACAAGAAGGCCAAGAAGGGTCACTAGTTCTGGCTGGGGGAATCCTGAAGGCTTCAAAAGGGAGACTGCATTTAGTCAAGTCTTGCAATGGGGGAAGGGGTGAGTGGTAGAGGTGGAGGTCGAGATGGGAGAAGGCTGCTCCTGTGTCAGCAACAGCATCTGCAAAGGCACAGAGGTGTAAAAAGTGCACAACTCCCTTGGGAATACCTAGGGTAATCGCATTCATAAAATTCACAAGGGTTGAATGGTAGAAGGTGAAGCAAAAATCAGATTTTAAAGGTGCTTTGACAACAAGAAGGTGCCTCCAGGAAATGGGGAGCTAAAGGTGTGTAAGGAGAGAAGTAAAACAATTAGATCTGTATCTCAGAAAGCCAACCCCAGTAGCAGTGGAATAGGTGGGTGAGAGGGAGAAAAGTTTGGAGGCAAGAAGACCGGAGGACCATAACCAAGTGAGAGACAAAAATCCAGATTTGCGCAATGAGAAAAGAGAGGGTCAGCCACTCTAGGATGAGTGACTGTCTTAGTCTGTTTGGCTGGCTATGACAAAATACCACAGATCAGTGGCTTATAAACAGAGGAAGTTATTTCCAACAGTTCTGGAGGCTGGAAGGCCAAGATCAAGGTACCAGGAAATTCAGTGTCTGGTAAGGGCCTCTTTCCTGGTTCCTACATGGCAGCTTCTTGGCATCCTCATGAGCTGAAGGGGCAAGGGGCCCCCCAGGGCATCTTCTGTAAGGACAAGAATCCCATTTGCAAGCGTTTCCCTCTTAATCACCTCCCAAAGGCCCCACCTCCAAACACCATCACCTTGAGGGGTAGGATGTCAACATATGAGGGACACATTCAGACCGCATCAGTGACCACGGGCTCTGATTGGTGACTGATGTTTCAGCATAATTACAAACAGCACCCCTCCCCATCTCTATAGTGCCCAGGTGTAGATGACAAAAATGTGGTTATCACTTTATTCAACGTCTATTTGAATGTGAGGCAAGACATGAGAGAGAAGCAGAATTTGAGGATGAACATTAGAATTTTAACCCAGATATCAAATGAAAATGAGAGAGAGAGAGACCTTTAGATAAACAGATACATAACCCATATTATGGAAATAAATGTGACAGACATCTAAATATTTATGACTATCAGGCCCCAACTTAATCTAGATGCTGAGAAGCAATGGTTTTATTACTTGAAATTTTGTTTTTAAAACTTTCCAAATATTCTACAATAAATATTTATTATTCTTGATTAATCTTGCAACCAGAAATTTTAAAACAAAGGAAGTTTGCTTCATTTCTAGTGCGTCCAAAATATGCTCGATTAAAATAATGCCATTGAATAAGGTAAAAGCGAAACTGGAATAATGGAAATTAGAGTAGCTTATGAAAAGAGTAGAACTGAATTGAATTTTAAGTAAATTAAATTAAAAGAGCAGTACAAACAGGAGGTCTTGAGAATTAGCTGAGCTGTGAAGTATGTGCTTATGTACATGCTATCCTGTGAGGAAGAGGGTGAAGGGAGTCTCGTAGGCTATGGTACCTCGGCTGTTTTCCCCGTATCAGTTCTTCCTTCCTCTAGCTAAGGGAATTAATCCATCATACAGAACACGGAGACTCTACAAAGCTAAATTTCTACTAGGGAATTACTATATATATGTATGTAAGTGTGTGTTTTAAATTACGGTCTGACCAAGAGGATCAATTCAAAAGCTGCATTATTAGTAGAATAAAATCAAAGCTCTTTCTTCCCTCCCTCCACCTGCATACCTCCTGTGGGCAGAGAACAAGCTCTCTCTTCCATCTGCCCACAAGGCCAAGTGTAAAGCACAAAGAATGGGCAGTCCTTTTCGGGTCTCCAGCCAGGAGGCTGCACCCAGCTCCAGGAAGCCAAGTTCAGCTGGACACAGCCACCCACCATTTGGTAGGTGGCAAACAGATGCAGCCACATTCAGACAGATTGAAGCTCTATATATAACAGTCACATGGCAATCAACTTAAAGTATCCTCTTTAATTAATACAAAAAGATTAAAAGCCCCAAGTTTGGGTATTTTCTATCTTCTTCAGGAATGATTTTAATAAACACATTTTATGATGGATTACTTTTTTTTTGAGACAGAGTCTCACCATGTTGCCCAGGCTGGAGTGCAGTGGCATGATCTCGGCTCACTGTAACCTGTCTCCCAGGTTCAAGCAATTCTCATGCCTTAGCCTCTAGGGTAGCTGGGACTACAGGCATGTACCACCACACCTAACTAATATTTGTATTTTTAGTAGAGACAGGGTTTCACCATGTTGGCCAGGCTGGTCACAAACTCCTGACCTCAAGTAATCCACCTGCCTCAGCCTCCCAAAGTGCTGGGATTACAGGTGTGAACCACTGTGCCCAGCCATATGACAGATTCATAATGAAAATTATTCTTGATTATTTCTCATTTTAATATTTAAATACTGAATTTCCAAGTTTAAAATATATATTCTTAAAGCTCTTTTAAAAAATAACCATTATCTCACTTAGCCAGGTATAGCAGCACGTGCTTATAGTCCTAGCTACTTGGGAGGCTGAGGCAGGAGGATCGCTGGAACCCAGATGTTTGAGGCTGCAGCGAGCTATGGTCACACTGCTGCACTCCAGCCTGGGCAAGAGAGTGGGATCCTGTCTCTCTCTAAAAAAAATAACAGTAATAAATGAAAGAAAATAAAAATAACCATTCTCTCAACTGACATACATAACCAGTGCAGTAGCAAGGGCATGATTTCCCAGTCTAAGGAGAAACGTGCAGAAACTCCAGCTGATAGGGGCACCTTTGGTTCACACAGCCACCAGCATTCTGCATTACTCTGTGAGAGTTCACTCTGCAGGCAAATCCCCACAGAGTGGATGCCCAGAACCAGCGGCTTCCTCCCTCTGCCATCACCACTTTTCCCTGGTCACCATTCACACGGTCATAAGGGCAGGTGTGTTCTTATACACCACCACCCCCCATGCCACAGACGATGGTCAACAGATGTGGTCAGAGTGGGCAGCTGAAGAAACTGCGCCAAAGCAGCTCTTTTCTGAAGGCTATTACACAGAACAGATCCTGAAGGCTTTAGCCTCTGCTGGAGACGCATGCCTCCGGGATGCTGGCAAAGGTCACTAACACATGCGCTGGGATAGGGACGGCCAGTCTGTAATGTACAGAGGGACAGAGCTGAAAGGCAGGGGGCTTTCTAGGTCCCCAAACCACCTCCATGGCCTGGACCCAGTCCCACAGGCCTGCCAACATCCCTTTCACAAGACACTTTGTCCTTAGGCCAAATTTCTCTCACTTCATAGAGCTCAGTGGGGTTTCTGTTACTGCTACTGTAGCAGCTCTTCAAGGCACAGCTGAAGAAGGCGAGGAGAAAAGGCAGGTGCAAACAAGGGAACTAGGAAAGACTCACAAAGTCCAGATCTCAAACAAAAGAACTTGCCACCACAAGAAGACAGGCAAAGGCTGAACGGCTAGGTGAAGCCAAGGGGCTGCTGCTGGAATCCTGTGAGCTGTCACCCCAATGCTGATCCTCTCTTCAATACAAGCACAGAACTGCAAAGGGAGCTCAGTGTTTTCAAGATGCACGTGTATGTTTCCTGCTTGACAGGAGCAAACAGTTCCTACCAGGGCTTCAAGTGGTCTGCCCCCCTATCTACCACATACGCACCAGACAACCACGGTGTCCTCGTGGCTCTACACACAGGACCTTGATGGTAACTGTGCACATCATTCACAGATGACTACCTGGAGAACAGCTGCAACTGAGTCATTTAGAGTCATTCCCACTGGCCAAAGCAGGTCTTTTTAAACTTTTCATTTGTTTTATGTTTTTCCATTTTAGTGTGTGGGTATAAGCTGCGTGATTAGCACATTATCAATACCCGTTTCCATTGATCCATAGAGAAAATGTCCAGCACCTATCACTCTCCACCCACGTCGTGCCAGGTGGTGAGTAGTGGGTCATTTCATTCCACCCACACTCTCAGGAGTCTGTGTGCTAGATGTGGGCTCCTGGTGTCAGAACCGCCCCAACCCTCCTCTGTACCTGAAAAGCCAGCTGGATTCTGGTTAAGTTCTGTCAAAGACAGAACCAGGTGCAACATTAAAAGGCAGGAGGAAGGGCAAAGTGCTGTCCCCCGCAACACCCCTGCTCGTGGCTATGGGGACAGCAGGTTCCTGCAGCAGCAACAAGAGTAGAAGGTTCCAGCTGCATCGGTGGAGTGCCCAGTAACAGCCGCAGGGCCACGGGCTCAGGATTCGCGCTCGGTGGCAGCAGCAGTGGGGAGTGCCTGCTCTCGGGCTCCGGGAACTCTCAAGTCCTCACTTTGCCCTTCTGACCTAGGGACAGCAGCAGCTTTCTTAGTCTCTGATCTCTGGTGAAGATGCCTTTGGCTGTCCAGCCCTTCACACTTTTGTGAAGCCACTCCCCATACTAGATTCTGCCTATATGAAACTTCTAAGAGGTTTCTATTTACTGAGAGAGGTTCCAAGGGGTCAGGAAGAGCTCCAAGGGGTCAAGAAGAACCCCAAGGCCAGAGTAGAGAAGAGATTATCTGAAAACTGAGGTCAGCAATAGTGACTCCCAGAAAGAAACCACAGGGCTATGGTACCCTCAGTTAGTCACCTGTGGTCCGACTGCTAAAGATCCCTGGAGTGGGGAGCCCAGGGCCTGGAGCCCAGAGCCCAAAGCCTGAACCAAGTTCAGCCTTGGACTGGGATGGCTGAGCTAAAACCGGCTGGGCCAGCTGGAGGAGGAAGGTGGCTTGCTAGCTGGCATCTGCTCACCAGCTAACCCTAGAAGAAAATCCACAAGTTCCTTTTTCTGGTCATGTTCAAAATGTTATAGAGGTTCCCTGCCAGGCCAGGGGACAGCCCAAGGCAGGCAGCATGCAGCAGCCCTCCATGGGTGGGTGGGCCAGCAGATGGCATGGTACAGGAAGCAGCCCCCAACCACAGCTGGGTGACTGCACACCCTGGAGAGCGGCCACCCTGCCCCAGTCAAATGAGCCCACCTGTCATATGCATGGTGACAGGGGTTCTGAGCTCCCTCCCCCAAACCTGTATGGCTGCTTCCAGAAGATGTTGAAATGTGAAGATATATGGAGTACTTACAGAAACAAAAGGCAAAAGGTAAGAAACTGAGTGTGTTATAGAAAATCCAGGATGTATGGTTTCGATAAGACAGAAGCTGGGGTGTCCCCACCCAAGACACTGCAGCAATGTATAGGAAGTGGGAGCAAATGGCAGGGTAGAGCACCGGGATTCCCAGGGGAGGTCCCCAGCCAGGCACAGCCTGCTCCACACCCACTCACCCCCAGAAGTGGCCTGCACTAAGGGACATGCTCCAGGCCATACCAAATTGGGACAAATCAAAATACAATGGGTACGTTTTTTTCAAATTATTTCCCAGGTGGAAGACATTAACTCCCTAAGCCACTGACCATCAACAATGACCCCTTGCACTGTTTTTTTTTCGTTGATGGTGGTGCTTTGTTTTGGTTTCGGTAACCACAAAATCAAAAAGGAACTTTTTGATGACCAGCTATGCCAAGTTTCTCATTTGCAGATGAGAAAATCATGAGCCTGATTAGCATACAAAGACACAAATTCACATTAAAAGAATCCAAGTGACTCAAGGTAGCTCCCAAGCTACCCCGGAAGTGTGATGCTGGCTAAGGGCAGAAGAAAAAACCAAACAAACAAAAAGGAAGCTAATTTTCAAATAGTTGTCATTAGTTGATTATTCTTCACTTGAAAGGTTGCATGAAACAGACAGCTTTCCTTTGTCTATAGCAGAAGCTATTTAAGGCGTAAAATCATAAATAATGTTTAACACCCAAAAGGAGATGAAGAACATATCAAGGTGCTACAATGACAAGTGAAAAGAATAAGCAAGTCAGAGAAAAGATAATCACGTTCAAACAAAATCAATGTGAAGTTAAATTTTAAAAACTACATTTTGACTAAACGTAATGATCCATCTACCTGGAATTTGAATAATCTAATAGGGAGCCCAGAGACAGTGGAAGGGAGTGAAGCTACTGAGCTCCAGTGACTTCTCCAGAGTGGAGAACTACTGATCTCCAGTGACAGGTACACCCCACAGGAGTCAGGATACTTACATTTTGAAATTTGCCATTATAAAAAATTAAAAATCCACCTAGAAACAGGCAAATTCTCATTGATTAGGCACTCACATGCCACACACAGCACACACTGCTTACAACATGACTGGCACGTAAAAACTACCCTTCAACAAATATAACTAACATATTACTGTTTTTTCACAACTGAAGTTAAGCCAACATCAGATGACAAGGGACTCAGACACCATGGTGTGACTCAATTTCTACATGAATCCATCTGGTAATTATTATTACATCATTGCAGAGACAGGGTCTTGCTAAATAGCCCAGGCTGATCTCAAACTCCTGGCCTCAAATGATCCTCTTGCGCTGACAGGCATAAGCCTGCACCTGGACTGGTAATGGTTTTAGAAAGCATTTTTTCATTGTACATCTATATAACTCATTAAGCCACATTTCTTTAAACATGTAACTAAAAAAGTGGCTTTTAGATGATATAAAGTGCTCAGTGTCCAATGAATGTGTCATAAAAGTTGCAAAATAAATGTGAGTTAAAATTGAGTGTACTTGTGGAACACAGATTTTTGTCATGCCCAGGCCCCAGGCAACTTGACACCTCCTCTCCCCAACACAGGAGGACAGGCCCCGATAGCCAGGTCTGGAGTTAACTGTGTGGCTTCCCCAGCCACATGACCAGTCCTGCAGTGGACACCTGCCCAAATTGAGACAATCAAATCTGGCTCTGGGACCCAGGTACATCACTCCAGGGATTCAGCACACCAAAACACAAGGGGTCCATTCACAGGGAGGGCCACCAGATTCTGACCAATAGGTCAATTTTATTTTTGCTAACACAGAACATACTGAACATCTGCCAGACCAGTCAGACCACCATCACAAAGCCAAGCTAACGCTCGCTGCAAGGACTCAGCTACTGTGAGGAGGACTTAGGTACCTAAAACATCTGTTACTAAGATAGCTGGAGGCCAGGCACGATGGCTCACATCTGTAATCCCAGCACTTTGGGAGGCCAAGGTGGGCGGATCACTTGAGGTCAGGAGTTCGAGACCACCCTAGCCACCATGGTGAAATCCTGTCTCCACTAAAAATACAAAAATTAGCTGGGTGTGGTGGCACGTGCCTGTAATCTCAGCTACTTGGGAGGCTGAGGCAGGAGACTCACTAGAACCCAGAAGACGGAGGTTGCAGTGAGCCAAGATCACACCACTGCACTCCAGCCTAGGCAAAAGAATAAGACTCCATCCTCCCCTCCCCCTCCAGAAAAGCTTGAAAAACCCACATCTTCCACATGAGGACTTCTAGACGCAGACTTCATTTTGGTACCTCTGACATCATTCTGTTAAGTGGAGGTTTTTGTCTTGTTTAAGGCAAATGAAATCAGTTAAAGAAAAGACTGCTGGACTACCCAAAAGACTGCATAAGAGCAAAAGACAACAGTCCACACCATCACAGTCTGCCAGACACAGGCTCCTGGGAGCAGGAACTCAGGTGCACCTTTTCCACCGCAGGATCGCCAGGGCCTGAAATAGCGCCTGGCTCAGATGAGGCGCTCAAATAGTTGTAGAATGGGTGACTGCTGCTTCAACTTTTCCAAAGAAAAAATATCCATAGACCAGGATGCTCTAGCATTTAAGTCATGAACCATTATGTGTCAAAGGGCCACTCTGGTATTGGGTGCTGACAGAGGACAGGGAAGGGGGACGGAAGACACTAAGTATGAAGCACATTTGACAGACACCATGGGGTCTTTCTACCGATACTGAAGTTACCTGCCCTGCAGGTTCTGGGTGCAGTGGAGATGGCCCTGAACTGAGCATGTGGGAAACAAGGAGGCATTCCAGGGATGAAAACCAGCATGAGCAAATGGGCATGGACTGAAGGAGGCCAGCACGTGGCCCGGATGGCGAGAAGACAGGTCTACCTCAAGCAGGTGGCTGAAAAGCACAGGGACAAGGGGACTAAGCCAGTGTTAGAGGATTCGAGAAACAAGTGCAATTGCCAATGTTGGTTTGTTAAAGAAAAATGTCCTTGGCACTCACTCACTGGCAAAGATATGAGTGATGGCCAGACGGTGGGTGGCTCATGCCCGTAATTCCAGCACTTTGGAAGACTGAGGCAGGTGGATGGCTTGAGGCCAGGAGTTTCAGACCAGCCTGGACAACACAGTGAGGGCCCGTCTCTAGAGAAAAACAAAAAGAATTAGCTGAGTGGAGTGGCATACACCTATAGTCCCAGCTACTGAGGAGGCAGAGGCAGGAGGATTGCTTGAATCCAGGAATTCAAGGCTTTAGTGAGCCATGATCACACCACTGCACTCCAGCCTGGGCGACAAAGCAAGACCATCTCTACCCCCTTCCACCCCCAAAAAAAGTAGACACATGGGATGATGTGGGAGGTGGCCAGGAACATACTGTAAAGGAAGGACCAGGAGACCTAGATGCAGGGCAAGGACAGGGAGGACTCTGCCTCCCAGATGAAAGGACGCTGCACTCACTATGAAAATAGGAGGGGAGAAGAAGCCAATTCCAGAAAGAAGAGTTTTGGGAAAAAACTCTAGTAGGAGGTCACTAATACTGAGCTTCCCTGAAGTCAGAACAGAGTGGTGTTGTCACTGACTTCTTCCCATGTCCTCCGCAATAATGACCACATGCTGAGCCAACAGTGACAGGCAAGTCCTGGCTCAGTGTTTAACCCAGCATCAGTAACATGCGGCTGACCCCAGTGCTGGAGAGGGAGGAGGACCAGAGATCCGGCCACTTATGGAGAAGCGCATCTGTGAGGCTAGATCGGCTATCTAAAACGCAGAACACTGCAAGGGCTAAAGCGAAACCCAGGGCTATGCCCACATTCCCTGGGAACAAAGAAAGGATCATTTTCCTTTTTCTAGATTCTTATCCCGACCAAATACAGGCAAATGGGAAGGATGCTGAGTGTTGTTTACTCCATGGGCAAAAGGTTCTCCTTTGGGAATAAATAAGCAAGCTGAGTGTCAGAGCTGAGCCTTATGAAAGTTAAAAATCAACACTCTAAATAAATCCGCGATTCTCAAACTCAGGGCCAAAGAGATCAAGAGTTCCCAGAAGGCCCCAAGAGGTTGTTGGGAAGACACCAGTGGAAACTGCTAAAGCGGCATTCTCAGCCTCCGCAAACGCTACCCCCTCTGTCATCCTTCAGACACTGCCCTTGGCTGAGCCAGGACCGGCAGTTTTACAGGCAGGGCGCAACTCACAAGCGGAGTTCTCAAAGACCTCAGAGCTGAAGAGCTCCTGGACATTTCTACGACAATACCCAATTTGGAAGGGTGGTCCGGAGGGAGTGGAAAATTAGGCCCTGGAATGGCCCTGGGAGAGAGGAAGTCAGTCTGAGGAAGCTACTGGGAACAGCTGTGGAGAAAAATATAGATCTGAGTGAGGGCCAGGCCTCACAAAGGAACGGCAGCTTTCGCACCAGAGGGTTTTTACTTGAGACAGAAGACAACAATGGTTAGAAAAAGCTGCCAGTAGCGGTCAACCCAGGTACGTGCTTTTTCTAGAAAGGTTTATGAACTCAAAGCAAATCTCAGTCTCTATTTGAGAAACATCAGCTTTAAAATAGTCACAAGAAAAGAACATTACTTTCTACCTAAATGATATCATTAGAAACAATGGGAAACTTCTTAAAATATTTGTCTAAATTAGGTCTCTTTTTTTTTTTTTTTTTTTTTTTTTTGAGATATAGTTTCACTCTTGTTGCTGATGCTGCAGTAAAACGGCCTGATATCAGCTCACTGCAACCTCCACCTCCCAGGTTCAAGAGATTCTCCTGCTTCAGCCTCCTAACTAGCTGGGATTACAGGTGCCTGCCACCACACCCAGCTAATTTTTGTATTTTAGTAGAGATAGGATTTCACCATGTTGGCCAGGCTGGTCTCAAACACCTGACCTCAGGTGATCCACCTGCCTCGGCCTCCCAAAGTACTGGGATTACAGTGTGAGCCACCATGCCCAGCCCTGGTGGTTTTTTTTACTAGAAAGTCAAAATGAAAAATGTGAAAGGGGCTAGAAATAGTGATATTAACATCAGGATTGTCCAACACAGAAGACTGAAATGGTAAGTGCCAAGTTGTTTAATGTAATATAGTTTACTATCCAAAATGATTTCCTTGAACTGAAATATTTTAAAAGGCTAGAAATACATTTTCAGAAGTATTATTTTTCTTGACCTGTTAAAGTTAAGATCTTTAAGTTTAAAATAATGAAAAATAATTCAGATTCCTAAATATCAATATCCACATCCTAGGCAATATAGCCTTCTGTGAGTCACATGAGAATCGAATTCGAGTCACTGACCTATCATTTGACAGATCAGTGGTCTGTTTCTAGAGCATATCTACACACTCTAAAAATGACAGATATTCTATAGCCTTCTACTTCTAAGAAAATGATTTTAAATATGATCCGTTATGTAAACACATATTCACATACGCACACACACAACCATAAGTTTCAGGCCTTCTTAGTTGTAAGAAAAGCACTGTACTTTTTATCAGGACACATGAATCTACCTCTCAGAAAGATAAAAGCCAGATGCAAACACCATCCTTTAAAAAGATTTCAGCATTAGATAGAGCCACTAAGTCTACCTCTAACTGGAGTCATACTGCAACGGAAATCTCAATCATGCTCTTAAAGTTCAAAGAATTCTATAGGAAACTATGTTCAGAATATTAAGTTTTTTTAGAAGTCTGATTCTTAGAAATTCCTTTAGCAACCATGTCCCACTTAAACAGTGCAAGTTCTCTTTCACCATTCTTTTTTATTATTGCAATATACCATTTGTTTTTTACTTATTAGTGCTTTATGTTACGAAATTAAGTGCAAACATACTTAACTAATGCTGTGTGCCAGGCACCACTCTCCACAGTTTGACTCACTTTAATCTGCACAATAACCCATTTTCCAGCGAAGGAAATGGAGGCACCAAGGGGGAAGGAGCCAGCCTAAGTCAGACCTCATGGCGGGGCCAAGCCATTCTGGCTCCAAAATCCTGAATCAAAAAACCGAAGGTCAAAAACCTTAAAACATCAAGAAACATCACATAAGGAAGGAGGAGAGGCTAAAGACTACTCTGAGGGATTAAAATTTGAGTTCTCCGGTTTACCTTCTCACTAATTGTACTGAATATGCCTGACACACAGATTCCCTGCCAGAGGCTCCTGTGGCCACCTGGCTGTGCTGGACAGCGCGACTCCTCAGGGCAGGAGCTGCATGGACCCTGGGCCTTCTTGGTCAATCACTCTAATTTACCCCATGCTTCCCTCTGGAGGGCAACGGGCAGTGCAGTGGGTCACCGACACGTCCCATTTCTTAGAAAACCTGCAGCCATGGATGCCTAACTTCTACTGTGGAGTTCTTCTTCTGTAAGTTATTATAAGTAGAGTCACAATTTTTGTGCTACATTTAAACATTCTGTATCTCTAAGCTTCCTTAGAAATGTTACTATATTTTTCCTACATTTGCTTCCTGAGAAGCAAGAACGGGGGAGTTACCAGCACAGTGAGAGTCATCATTAGTCAGACCCAGGGTAGAGAAGAATGTAAAATAGGCACGCATCAGCTGTTTTACTGAGAGGAGGGCTTTAAATAGGGCGCAGCCAGCTGGGGATGGGGAGGGGTAGGGTGGGGTGTGGCAGCAGGCTGACAGGGCTGCCCTGGTGGAGATAATAAAAAAGATCTCTGGTCTTGGTCCCTGGTTTCTGGCATGGAGCTCCTAAAGCCCTTGGAATTTACAGAGTAACAAGAGTGTCCTTAGTGATTCATAGAGAGCCCCAGTGCACCACACCTGAGCTTATGCTAATAAGGTGACGGGGGGGGGGGGGGGGGGTGGCCTAGATTGCCGGGATGGAAGCTGGTCATTGCCATAAAAACAAAACATGTGATTAGAGGGGGGGAACTTTAAGCACCCCCAATGCCCCAACTTTTGGGAGGGGTGGGGGCCCGGAG
>CAUYLG010061756.1:0-39212 GCA_963573385.1 Cacajao melanocephalus | reverse complement strand
CTCTAAATTGTCTATTCTCGTGAGCATTTTGTCAAACCTTTTCTCAAGGTTCTTAGTTTCTTTACATTGGGCTAGAACGTGTTCTTTTAGCTCAGAAAAGTTTCTTATCCACCTTCTGAAGCCTAATTCTGTTAATGGCTCGCACTCGTTCTCCATCAGGCCTTGTTCCCTTGTTGATGAGGAATTATGATCCCCTGTAGAAGGAGAAGCATTCTGATTTTGAGTATTCTCAGCCTTTTTACGCTGGTTTCTTCCCATCATTGTAAGTTTATCCACCTGTCGTTTATAATTGCCAACTTTCAAATTAGGTCTCCGAGTGGATGTCCAACTTGTTGATTCCCAGCGCCGAAATCTCAGCAACCCACTGTGCCGACTAAAACAGCAGCATTAAAATTCGTGGTGCTTTTCTGCCCGGGAATCTCCGGTCTGGCTTCTCTCTTGAATCCCTTTTTCAATCAGGTAAATAGGCGACTCTGCCTTCCCAGAGCTCCAAACATTAACCAAAAATCTCAGTCCCATTTACTCTGTACCGAAAATCGCTGAGCCGGGGCGCCGGCAAAACCGCCATGCCGACCACAAGAATCGCGCTGGCGACCCGTGGGGCTCCTCCGCTGGGAATCTCCTGGTCCGTGGGCAACAAAAATTCATCTGTAAGTGTGGCGTCCTCTCGTTCTGTGCGCCTTCTCTGGGAGCTACAATCCTGAGCTGCTAGTAGTCAGCCATCTTGGATCTCTCTCCAAGAACAACCATTTCTTTATTCAACTGCAAACATTAGATTTTATCAATCTACTGAATCATTGTAATCTGAAAGTTTAAAATTGTCTGTGTGATTTTAATATACATTTCTTTGATTATTAATAATGTTGAATTGGACTGTTTCTTCTGTCATCACACTCATTCAAATGCAAATATTTCACCCATATTATTTAACTCAGAGGTTGGAAGTTATCTGGCTTCCAGATTATTAGATCCATGTGTTTTCTTTAAAATGTTATTGCCAACATTTAAATTCACATAAGAATGTGAATTTCCAGCTTCACCCAAAAAATCAAATGACGTGGCAACAGTGGCCTACAACCCCAAAAGGCAACAATCTGTGGAGTCTTAGGCTCTGCCACCCTCAGACTTTCTCGTCCACCAGAATTCATCACCTCTATTATCTTGCTTCACAACTTAGATTTACTGCTTGGCCCCTCCATGCATCTGAGTTTACAATTTCTACCTGAATTAAATTTTGAGAGATGAAAAGACAAATAGCAGCTAATAATAATAGCTAATTTTCATTCCACGGTTAGCACAGAAAAATGATTTATGATATTTCTGGATTATTTTATAGCTAATAGTTAACTACTAGGAGAACACTAAGATTCTTACTCCCTAGAAAAGTGGTTTAGTATCAGAAGGGTTGTTAAAATGCAGATTGTTAGGCCTCATCCCCAGAATTTCTGATTCAATAGGTCAGAGTGGACCCCAAGAATCTGCATGTAACCTCAAGCTCTAAGTGCAACTTTACATCAAGATGAATGGCAACTTAACATGAATTTGTAGATTTTTTTCTAAAACATGTCCACATTTATTATTATTTTAGTATATGTAAGTTTGATTTTCAAGAGTCAATTAATGTATATTAAATAAATAATGGTCAGGTGGCAACAGATATGGCAAAAATCCAAAGTAATATGCAAATGACAATTGAGAAACATTATCTGAACACCATTTCTATAAATAAATACACCATCATAACAAAGAAAGTAAATAAATTACCATGTATTGACACTGAACTTTAATTAGGTGCCAGCCATTGTACTTAACATTTTTTTTAATATATATATTTTATTGCATTTTCGGTTCTGGGGTACATGTAAAGAACATGCAGGATTGTTGCATAGGTACATACATGGCAGTGGGGTTGGTTTGCTGCCTCCATTCCCATCACCTGTATCTGGCATTTCTCCCCATGTTATCCCTCCCCAACTCCCTACCCTCCACTGTCCCTCCCCTTGTTCCCCCCGCCACAGACCCCAGTGTGTGATGCTCCCCTCTCTGTGTCCATGGGATCTCATTGTTCAACATCTGCCTATGAGTAAGAACATGCGGTGTTTGATTTTCTGTTCTTGTGTCAGTTTGCTGAGAATGATGTTTTCCAGGTTCATCCACGTCCCTACAAAGGACACGAACTCATCATTTCTTATGGCTGCATAGTATTCCATGGTGTATATGTGCTACATTTTCCCTGTCCAGTCTATCATCGATGGGTATTTGGGTTGGTTCCAAGTCTTTGCTATTGTAAACAGTGCTGCTATGAACATACGTGTGCATGTGTCCTTACAACAGAACAATTTATAATCCTTTGGATATATACCCAGTATTGGGATTGCTGGGTCAAATGGAATTTCTATTTCTAGGTCCTTGAGGAAGTGTCACACTGTCTTCCACAATGGTTGAACTAATTTACACTCCCACCAACAGTGTAAAAGTGTTCCTATTTCTCCACATCCTCTCCTGCATCTGTTGTCTCCAGATTTTTTAATGATTGCCATTCTAACTGGAGTGAGATGGTATCTCAGTGTAGTTCTGATTTGCATTTCTCTAATGACCAGTGATGATAAGCATTTTTTTCATATGTTTGTTGGCCTCATCACATTTATTATCTCATTTTATCTTCAAAATAAACCTATCCAGAAGGTTGGTAATTACAGCAGTAATTGTGAATCCCATTTTACAGAAGAAAAGCACAGGAGTTAAAGTCTCCTAAGCACACAAAAAGTTGGAAGAGTCATAACAAGCAGGTCTCCTCCTAATTCCTAACCTTGGTAGTATAGCCAAACACGGGAATTCAGGACACAACTGGTGCTTGCTTCTGCAGACTGGCACCATAAAAATAGAACTATGACCAGGAACAGAGAAGACAATACAAGATATAGTTCACAGCAACAAACACTTATCAAGTGATTATGTGTTAGTCTATGCTAACATGGCTTCAGTCCCTACTGTATGGACTGTTGAAGATACCCATAAAGCATAGGGAAAAATAAAAACAAAATTTGAAACCACAACCTTGAAAAGCTAGTGAATTCTCTACATCATAGGACAAAAACAACTGCACTGAAGGGCGGGCTAGTAGGGGCAAATACAGAGTTGGGTAGAAGAGAAGAGTCACTGTGAGACTCCACATCTGTACTTGAAGGAGTTGCTATCACCAGTCAGTCAAGAATGGGAAGGAAGAAAGCGTACACAATAGGGAGCCCTCCTGGGGCTCAACAGCACAAAGAGCTGCTGTTATCCTTGCTGGGTGTGTGTTTGCCAGAAATATCAGGGCTGCTGGAACTCCAGAACTCACAAGGGCATGCTTTTGTATAGTCTAAATTACCTTGACTGTATAAGAACTCAAGTCAGAGGGCATAACTTCATTATCCATTTGTAGCCAAAAGATCATAAATTTTCTCTCTGATTTTTCCTCGAGTTTTGAGAAGCATTTCTAGTAAAATTCCAGCAAATTGTGATCACAGTAATACTAATCATAAATCAGCTCTTCAAGGAAGATTGCATTTTCACTTAAATATTGTTTATATCTTAGTTACTTAACAGCTACTTTTCTAAGAGTTAAAATAATAATAATAGTAATAGCTCCTAAATACTACCAAAGACTGAAAAGAAAACTACAATTAGTTTGAAAAAAGTCTACTGGAAAATTTGGTTCGCTCTTCATTAGTGGTATAACTGACCACTCCTATAGGTCCAGCTTAAAGGTCCAGCTCAAAATGACTGAGGTAATAATGCTTCCATCACTCAATTTCGAAAACTGTAGCAATAAGGCGGGGGGAAAAAACTATTCCTCACTTTGTATAAGACCCAAGAAATACAAATCAAAACAAAGGTATAAAATGTTACACAGAGCAAATTAGTAAGAATGTTTTAAAATAACGTAAGCACACACATAGATTGTTAAAGACAGTATAAATTTATGTAATCCTTTTAAAAAGTAATGCAGAAATTACTGTAAATCTAGAAATTTCCTAATAAAAATAAGAGCTAACATTTATGTGTTGTTGCTTTTTACCTTAACTTTAAAGAACTAGTACTATAACCCATTTTACATATTAGTAAGCTAAAGTTCTGAGAAAATAAATTACTTGTCCAATATTGCCAATGAGTAATGGAACTAGGTTTAAATCCAAAACCTCTAATTTTAGAACCCACCCACTTACAACTACACTATACTATCTCTCTAGAAAACAATGATCCTAAGGAAGTTAAGGGGGGGGAAAGAAATAAAGTGACATGTATAAGAAGAGGCATTGTATTTTTTATGCTGGAAAATAAAAAATAGGTTTAAGTGACTAATGAACATCCACTGCATAAACTATTATAAATTATTATAAATAATGGGAACTAAACTATAGAAAAAAGTTTACAAAAAATCAGGGTGAAAATTATCTGCAATATGGTAAGACATTTGTAAAAAAATCATTCATATGGCAAGATTGGGAAGGGAGCTGGAAAAAATAAAACTATTACTGTTTTGAAGAATTTCACTACTGGTATTTAATTTTCTTTTGTTTCTGTCACAGCTTTGTCAATCAAGCAATATTATTCTAAGAACCCTTACAAATATATTCTAGTTCTTATTCTTAACATCCCAATCAAACAATTCCTAAAGCAAATAATTTATAATTTATATTAGACTTTATTCAAAATAATTACATATGTTTAATCAGTGGTGCTTTTAGAAAGCTTTAGCTTTGGGTATGAGATCTCTATCCTAACATCAACACTTTGCAATCACCACTTACAGTGTACTTTTGAAATCCTTAATTTAGACTATACATAGTGACTAAAATCAGCTAATTATTTTTACTTTCACAAGTTTACAATCACTCAACTCCTGTCCCCACCCAAGAATCATTAACCCAAAGGCCATATAGTACTTTACGGATTAGAAGTTTCCTAATAAGAATATACTCCCTAAGTGAATTCTTATCAAGTAACTAAAATATCTTAGCTATAAGAGATGTTCGTAATCTAAATACCTTAGAGAAACATTAATTACATTATGTCAAGTCTCTTTTAAGTAGGTAAATAAAGTTTATTTCCACTTTACCTAAGAGAAGAGTTTGGTAAGAGCAATTTTCCTAAAAATGGCACTGTGAGCTGTGAGGAGAATTCACTGTCCTTAGCCACACAAGGTGACATGCAGGGGTTCTCAGCCCTGTGTTTGGCCTCTATCAGCAACATAAACACACATTTCGTGGGTAGAGTAGCTGTTCTCCAATGACATCAAACTCAAGAGCAGGGACATAGTTTAAACATCTCTAACCTCCTCTTTAAGAATCCACCATTCAGTCATCTTTTTTGTCGCCTCACTGTCTAACATCCATAGTCCAAGCGTTGTATTTAGCCAGTTTTAATCGTAGAACTCTAGAGGTCAAAGGACCCTTAAAAATCACATCGTTCAATTCCTTTATTTAACCGAGTGGGAAACAAAGTATCTCCAAAAAAAGTTACGTTGTGTGGATGGTTTGTGGCAAATCCAGGCCCGGAATTAAGAGATGCAACCTCACCAGGTGCGGTGGCTCACGCCTGTAATCCCAGCACTTCGGGAGGCCGAGGTGGGAGGATCACCTGAGGTCAGGAGTTCGAGACCAGCCTGAACATGGAGAAACCCCGTCTCTACTAAAAATACAAAATTAGCCGGGCGTGGTGGCACATGCCTGTAATCCCAGCTACGCTACTCCGGAGCCTGAGGCAGGAGAATCGCTTGAGCCCGGGAGGCAGAGGTTGCAAGCCGAGATGGAGCCGTTGCACTCCAGCCTGAGCAACAAGAGCAAAACTCCATCTCAAAATAAATAAATAAAACACTTGGTCTTCGTATTTATCCCTTGCCACTAACATCTTTATATTATGTCATGTCAATGGGAGGATACACATGTTCTTTCAGTATTTTCAGATACACACTACAATAGACTACTACAGTTCTCATTCTCTACTTCATAAAGAATTCCAAAAACGGAGGAAAAATTCAACAAAATTTGCAAAAACCAACATAGGGAAACTGGTGTGCGTGGGAGAGGAGATAATAGTTTAAGAGTTCTTCTTTCCACTGCATATTAAGACTGTTAGCACTCTAATTGATCTTTAATCACTGTCCACATTTGGCTAATCTTATGTCATCATGAGTGGGTATCAAGTTAATAGTCATCACCACGAATAAATAGTTCAGTCTTACATTCAATTCCTTCCGTCATCTATAACATAATTGCATTTTAACAGACTTACGTAAGGATATACAAAAACTTTACAACAGTGGCTGCCTCTAAGGAGGATGAAGTCTAGCGAGTATGCAAGGGAAGAGAGAGGGCTTAATTTTTACACTGTATACTCTTCACTGTTTGAAATGTTTACCCTACTGACGTTACTTTTTAACGTTCATTCATTAAACATTTTCCTCTTGAAATACATACCTAAACGCATGTAATTTTATTACTAAATATCTCAACTGAACATTTTAATTTTCTCTTGTAAATAATTTTTCAGTATCACGATTCATAAAACCTTCTAAAAATTTTCAGCAAAGAAAAGAAACAACACAGTCACAACACTCAAAGCAGAATTCCAGGATTTTAAAGTCTAAGAACATGTACAGAGGAATGAGAGATTTTATTAAGGGGGATTGAGTTCAAAAACCTTTTGAGGGAAAGCCCTTCCCGGTATTTAAACGTCTAGGTTTAAAAATGGGATTTGAGCAGGGATTCCCGCCTTGAGGCGGGAAAAAAAACATCTTACGGTGTGAAAAGCAGGAATTAAAATGTGGTTTCTATCTTCTCGGCCGGGGCCAGAGGGGCGGGTGGGGAGGATAAGGACCTTGGAACCGTCATGTTCACCGGAGAAAAGGGAAAGACTGAGGAGTTTCTCCAGGACCCGCAGCCTCGCTTAGAGGCAGCGGCCGTTCGGAGCAGATGAGTTGCGTTCGGGGACGTTCCTTCGACGCGTGTAACTGAGAAACCCCACGCACTGAATCTACACAGGGAATTTCCTTTTAATGGAGCTGGAAAGAGGGACGGCTGGAAAGGATTTCCTTTAACGAGTCTCTCTCACCCTCCCGGGCCAGGGCGCACCTCACTCGCTGTCTGCTCTTGTCAGGGTCAGCTGTCAACACAACCCTTTGTGTCTCATTCGGAATAAGAGTGGTCCTAAGCCATGCACAGAAAAATGGACATGCTGGCCGGAAGACACGCACGCCCGCTCATGACGAAGTGACAATTGGTGTGAAGGAAAAAAAACCCACAGACGCCGAGCAAGCGCCCAGCCACCTTTGGACGCTCTTCTGGACGCTCTCAACTTTCCCAGGCTGAGCTCCATCCATCCTCTCCCCGCCACCTCCGCGGCACCCTACCTGCCGCCCGCCCGCCTGCCCGGAGCCCCCCACCGCCCCTGGGCTCAGGGAGACCGACTGGGCGCCCCCTCGCCGCCTCCGCTCGGCGCCCCCCACGCTGCCCGGCGCGCCCCAGCTCCCTTGTCCTACGCCCGGGCCGCCTCGCTCCCGCCACAAAGGCAGCGAGTAGAGCCCGGTGACAGGCCTTTGGCCTCTGGGCGCGGACAGTACGGCCAGGTCCCTTCGGTGGGCGATGCGAGGCGGCAGGGAGAGCAGGCGCGGCTCCCAGGCTGGCACCGGCGCTCCCTCGCCACCCGCACGCGCTCCGCTCACACCCCCGCTGCGCTTCCCATCCCTCCGGAAAAGTCCGCCGCGGCGCTTCCCCGCACGGGCAGGGCGTCCAGCCCGCCAAAGGGCAGCCCCTGCGGGCCACAGACGAGCTCCCGCGCCCGGCTCACGACCCCTCACCTCCCGCCCGCGCCCCGGAGTCCCCGCGGCCGCTCACCTGGCCCTGGCGGGGCGCGAGGGCAGAGGACCAGGGGGTGGCCCTCGCCTCGGTCGCGCTGGTCTCCCCACCCGCAGTGCCGTTCCCTGCGCCGCGCTGCGCTCCGCTGCTCAGGCCGCCCGCCCGCCTTCGAGGTGCTAGCGCCGCCGGCGGCTGGCGTGTCTTTGGCAGGCGCGCGGGCAGCGCGCTCAGTTTCCCGGGGCGGAGCGAGGCGGAGGCCGCTGCGGCCGGAGGCGGATTCCTCAGGTGCTGCCCCTCCCGCCGGCCCCGGCCTCCGCGGCGCGGACCCCCGCGCTCCCTCCCCCCGCCCCGCCTCTCGCCTTCCTGCTGCCTCGGCGCCCGCGAGTGGCTTTTCGGGGTCCCTCGCCCTCCATGAGGGTGGTGGGCACTTATTTCTCTCCCACCCCCTCCAACGACGCCCCCCGCCCAGCCTATGGAGCCCTCGGTGCGGAGTCCTCACGCCTCCATTCCAAAACCCCGCCGCACCGACGAACGCGCCGCCCCTGTGGGATGCGGAGGCGGGGGTGTGCAGGGGGTCTTCTGGGAAGAAGGGCTGCACCCCAGTGTGCTGACGCGCAAAGCCAGGCGGAAAAATGATTTTCCCCGGAGCCCGCGTTCATTCAGCGTGCTCTCGCCTCTGCGCGACTGCTTTCTCTGTTCACTGGACGGCGGCTGAAGAGCCCCAAGCGTGAACTCGGCCTGGGCAGTGGTGGCTCGGAAACCCTTGGCCTTTTGCAAGAAGGGGGTAGGGTGGGGGCAGGGCGCGGACCAAACCAAAGCAACCTGGGTGCTCCGAGCCCGAGCCGACTTTTGCACCTCCCGGATGAGCACGCCCTCCGGCCCGAGACCCGGCTCGTCTGGAGCCTCCCGGGACCATAACGAAGGCTCCACCCCAGGCAGCCGCGTCCAGCTGGCCCCGGGCCTTGACGGGTGCTACGGGGCAAAGGTTCTCAAGAGATGCTGCGGCCAGATAGAAAGATTTCGCTCCCTTTTTCACAGCTGGTGGCTTTTATTAGAGACGCAGCTCCATTTTTAAAACTAATTGTTGCCACAGATTGGCGACTACACCTCTGGAAGTAGCAGCTCCATGTTGGATGTGGTGGAATAATCTAGGTAAAGAAAAGCTGATGTATTTTGAGTGCCTTTGGTGCAGTACAGCCCCGGAGAGCTCCCCGTGTGCGTGGGAGTGGGGAGGCGGCCGCGGCGCTCCGGCCCGGGTGGGTTGGTATCACTGTGAAATATTAGGTACCATTTAAAGACATTGTCAATTAAAGTTGATCTCGTATGATTTCCCAGTACTTTTGTTTGCTTGTCATGCATTTTTCTTTTTTTCCAGATCTGAAATACATTTTTTTTTCCTATCACTTTTGATTGATGCAGAGGGAATAGACTGGAAGTTTGGACTCACTGGAAGATAACTCAAAATAGCTAAGTTGTGACTAGCAAGATAAATGATTTGTTCGAGACTTGATTGTCCTCTCCCTCCTCCACTGGGAAGACATTGCTGGCTTTTTTTTCCCCCCCAATCATTTTCCAATCATGTTTTGTACCTTACGGGGTTAAGGAGCTGAAATGTTTTTATTTTACAATTGAATCTCCTGTTGGGCCTTTAAAAACACATAGAAACATTGTTAAGTGCCATGAGGGTGGGAAACAAGGCTTTCTTGGTCGTTGCTGTACTGTCACAATTCTGGGTCATGCACACAATACAGGTTTAGTAAATAAAATCCTATGTTTTTGGCCCCACGCAGTGGCTATGTCTGTATTCCCAGCGCTTTGAGAGGCTGAAGCAGGAGGATTGCTTGAGCCCAGGAGTTCTGTAGGGAGCTATGAACATGCCACTGCACTTTAACCTAGGTGACAGAGAGAGAGAGCCTGACTCAAGTGTGTGTATGGAGGGGTGTGTGCTTTAAAATAACTACAACACAGAAAGGTGCAAATGATTAGCAATAGGTAAAAAAGAATCCAAAGTCACTTAGTAAACTCATCATAAGAACTGGCCATACATGTGGAAAAGACAGTACTGTAGAAACCTGAGATTTCAAATTCACCAGGTGGATATAAACTAAGCTCATAAGAAGTTAAAGCAGGTGAGAATCTTTTGAAAAACTCAACCCATCACAAGGTCTGTAGGGTGAGTGGGGGTTGGCCAGAAGCAGAACACCTTTCAATTTAAAGATAAAGAAAGTGTGAACAATAAGCAGCTCTAAAGTAAAACCACCAGTGCAGTTTTCTCTCTGTTTAGTTCAAGGACAATTTGTCGAGTGCCAAATACACTAGATCCTAGAAATGTGAA
The DNA here is from genome assembly GCA_963573385.1 of Cacajao melanocephalus. Lineage (NCBI taxonomy): Eukaryota > Metazoa > Chordata > Mammalia > Primates > Pitheciidae > Cacajao > Cacajao melanocephalus. Next base: position 29,039 of record CAUYLG010061756.1, on the reverse strand, counting down.
AGCAAATCTGGCAGTAACTCAAGGACCTTGGTCTAATATTACAGGACTCTGGTATTCATTCTTCATTCAACAGATAATTATTGAGCACCTACTGTGAGTTAGATGGCATAATACACACCAGTAGTATTGGTGATTGATCAGTAAACAAGGCAAGTCCCTAACAAGGGTAAAAGTGAAGGTAATCTGGCCGGACGTGGTGGTTGACGCCTGTAATCCCAGCACTTTGAGAAATCAAGGCAGGCAGATCACGAGGTCAAGAGCTCGAGACCATCCTGGCCAACATGGTGAAAGCCCATCTCTACTAAAAATACAAAAATTAGCTCCGTGTGGTGGCACGCACTGGTAGTTCCAGCTACTTGGGAGGCTGAGCCGAGATCACGCCACTGCACTCCAGCCTGGGCAACAGAGCAAGACTCTGTCTCAAAAAAAAAAAAAAAAAAAAAGGAAGAGGACCAAATATCACCCACTAAAAGGGAGTTAATGCAGGAAGTAGGACAAAATTTTTTTAAAAATCTTGTTCGTCTTTCCGTCTCAGGTCGCCGCTGCGAGAGGAGCCGCCGCCATGTCTGCGCATCTGCAATGGATGGTCGTGCGGAACTGTTTCAGCTTCCTGATCAAGAGGAACAAGCCAACCTACAGCGCAGAGCCCAGTAACTTGAAGGCCCGCAACTACTTCCGCTACAGCAGACTGATTCACCACAAGACTGTGGGCGTGGAGTCGGCAGCAGACGGCAAAATTGTCGTGGTGGTCATGAAGCGGACATCCGGCCAGCGGAAGCCTGCCACCTCCTACTTGCGGACCAACAACAACAAGAATGTTCGCGCCACGCTCAGCAGCACCAGACACGTTCCGCAAGAACAAGCACCGCCCCGACCTGCGCATGGCAGCCATCCGTAGGGCCAGCGCCATCCTGCGCAGCCAGAAGCCTGTCATGGTGAAGAGGAAGCGGACGCGCCCCACCAAGAGCTCCTGAGCCCCCTGCTCCCAGTGCAATAGTCAGCTGGCTTTTTTACCAAAAATAAAAATAAAATCTTGTTCATTTATTTTTTTTGAGATGGAGTCTCGCTCTTATTGCCAGGCTGGAGTGAAATGGAGCAATCTCGGCTCATCACAACCTCCGCCTCCCGGGTTCAAGTGATTCTCCTGCCTCAGCCTCCCGAGTAGCTGGGATTACAAGGCGCCCGCTACCACGCCCGGCTAATTTTTATATTTTTGGTAGAGACAGGGTTTCACTATGTTGATCAGGCTAGTCTGGAACTCCTAACCTCAGGCGATCCTTCCACCTCTGCCTCCCAAAGTGCTGGGATTACAGGCGTGAGCCACTGCGCCTGGCCTCTTGTTCATGTTCTTAGTGAAATGTAAAGAGTAACAGGCAGGTTGTGAAAATGAAGCAATCTGAAAACCAGAATGTTGTTGGAATTAAACAGTACATGTCTATTTAAGTTGGAAAAACTATGGAAACAGTTAATAGAAAAAATAGATACTGCTGAAAACTGAATTAGTAAATTACAAGACCATCTCAAAGAATCCAGAGTGTAGAGCAAAAATATGAGGAAATCAAAATTGTGAGAGAAAAAATAGATTCAGGAGAGCTACTATTGATATGTTGGAAGCTTGAAAAATAAAATGGAACACATGTTATATACTATAACTACAAAACATCATTAAAAGAAAGAAAACCTAAGTCAATGGAAAGATATCCTGCGTTACTGGATTTAAAGACCTAACATCGTTAAGATGGCAATACCCTCCAAGTTGATCTACAGATGCAATATAATCTCTATCAAATTCCAACTGGCTGTCTTGTAGAAATTGGTAAGCTGATCCCATAATTCATATGGGATGCAAGGGATCCAAAATAGCCAAAATAAACTTAGGAAAAAAGAACCAAGTCAGAGGACTACACGTCCCAATTTTGAACATCATGACAAAGTCATAGTAATCGACACCACGGTAATCAGACTATATACCTGACGTAAGTACAGACATATAGATCAATAGAATAGAATTAAAAGTTCAGAACTAAACCCATGCCTCTATGGTCAATTGATTGTCAATAAGGGTATCAAAATAATGCAATGCATTGGGAAAGAAGTCTTTCAACAAATGGTGCTGGGACAGCTGGATATCCATGTGCCAAAGAATGAATCTGACATCTACTCTCCAGCGGATACAAAAATTAACTTAAAATTGATCACAGACTGGGCACAGTGGCTCACGCCTGTAATCCCAGCACTTTGGGAGGCCGAGGCGGGCAGATCATCTGAGGTCAGGAGTTTGAGAACAGTCTGACTAACATGGTGAAACCTGTCTCTACTAAAAAATAACAAAAATTAGGCGTGGTGGCAGGCACCTGTAATCCCAGCTACTCGAGAGGCTGAGGCAGGAAAATCACTTGAACCCAGGAGGCGGAGGTTGCAGTGAGCAGAGATTTCGCCATTTCACTCCAGCTTGGGCAACAGAGCAAGACTCTGTTTCAGAAAAAAAAAAAAAGGGATCACAGACCTAAATGTAAGAGCTGAAACTATAAAACTATCTTTTATAGAGTTCTTTGACACTTGATTAGGTTTCTTAATATGACACTAAAAGTACGAGCAACAAAAGAAAAAGCTAGATAAACTGATTCATAAAAATTAAAACCCTTTGTACATCAAAGGACAGTATCAAGAAAGTGAAAAGATAACCCATAGTATGGGAGAACATGTTTTCAAATCATATATCTGATAAATATCTATTATGTAGACATATAAAGAACACTTGCAACTCAACAACTGAACAATCCAAATTAAAAATAGACAAAGGATCTTAATAGACATTTACCCATTGAAGACACACAAATGGCTAATAAGCATATGAAAAGGTGCTCAAGATCATTAGCCACTAGGGAAGTACAAATCAAAACCACAAGAGATACCACTTTACACCATAAGAATAGTTATTATCAAAACACAAAACGAACAAACAACATAGTTCTGGAGACAGACTGGCAGCCTTTATCAAGCTGCTTGAAACTTGCCTTAGAACTATCTCAGCCAAAATTCTAGTTTTTAATTAAGCTTCTTTGTAACGCATTTGATGCTACTTGCAGTTAAATAAAAGACTCAGTAAAGAGGTAAATAGAGTAAACAAAAAAATGCTGGAGAGTAAAAGCCCCATAAAATCCAATTATTGATCATGTTTTTATAAAATCTAATATAAATGCTATATCTATAGCAAAGACAAAAATTGAAATATTAAAAATAATCTGTAATTAAAATTCCAGTTTATTCCAATAAATGTGGGTGGTATGGGCCCTTGGGGAGAGAATTTTAACTCTTAAAAGTTTCATCATGTTTGGAGAAGGGAATGGGGAATAATATATACTGCCAGGCACAGTAACTCATGCCTGTAATCCCAGCATTTTGGGAGGCCAAAGCAGGAAGATCACTTGAGCCCAGGAATTTGAGACCAACCCGGGTAACATAGTGAGACCCAATTAGTTGGGTGTGGTGGCATGATCCCGTGGTCCCATCTACTTGGAAGGGTGAGGTGAGAGAATCACTTAAGCCCAGGCTGAGGCTGCAGTATCCATTATGGTGCCACTGCACTCCAGTCTGAGTAACAGAGATCCTGTCTTAAAAAGAGAAAACATATATTCTTTTTTCTTTATAAGCATATCACTTATTTAAAGCACATCAGTTTTTTTTTAGTTTAAAGATACCACAACTTCTTGCAGAACTTCCAAATGATTTGAGAAAAAAGAAATACAAAGAAACCAATACAAATGCCACAAAAGTAGGAAGAAACGGGAAAAACAAAGCAAAAGAAAGAGAAAACATAATTTAAGGTGTAGGAATACATTCTTGGCATCAATAACAATAAATCAAGTGGGCTAAATTTTTCCACTGAAAGACAAAAATCTCTCTCAAAAAAAGAAAATGCAACTATATTCTCTTTATGAATACTACCTGAAATAAAACATAGAAAGATTGAAATTAAATGGATGGCCAACGAAGTTACAAGTGAAGACAAAAAGAAGCAAAGTAACAGTATAAAATCAAAGTGAAGTTCATGATTTAAAAGCACAGGCCAGGAACGGTGGCTCACGCCTGTAATCCCAGCACTTTGTGAGGCCGAGGCGGGCAGATCCCGAGGTGAGGAGATCGATACCAACCTGGCCAACATGGCGAAACCTTGTCTCTACTAAAGTAAAAAAAAAAAAAAAATAGCCGGGAATGGTGGCGAGGGCCTGTGTAGTCCCAGCTACTCGGGAGGCTGAGGCAGGAGAATCGCTTGAACCCGGGAGGCAGAGATTGCAGTGAGGCAAGATGGCGCCACTGCGCTCCAGCGAGACTCCGTCTGAAAAAAAAAAAAGGAAGAGGACCAAATAAGAGCAAATATCACCCACTAAAATGGAGTTAATGCAGGAAGTAGGACAAAATTTTTTTTTAAATCTTGTTCGTCTTTCCGTCTCAGGTCGCCGCTGCGAGAGGAGCCGCCGCCATGTCTGCGCATCTGCAATGGATGGTCGTGCGGAACTGTTTCAGCTTCCTGATCAAGAGGAACAAGCTGAACTACAGCACCGACCCCAATAACTTGAAGGCCCGCAACTACTTCCGCTACAGCAGACTGATTCACCACAAGACTGTGGGCGTGGAGTCGGCAGCAGACGGCAAAGGTGTCGTGGTGGTCATGAAGCGGACATCCGGCCAGCGGAAGCCTGCCACCTCCTACTTGCGGACCAACAACAACAAGAATGTTCGCGCCACGCTCAGCAGCACCAGACACATGTTCCGCAAGAACAAGCACCGCCCCGACCTGCGCATGGCAGCCATCCGCAGGGCCAGCGCCATCCTGCGCAGCCAGAAGCCTGTCATGGTGAAGAGGAAGTGGACGCGCCCCACCAAGAGCTCCTGAGCCCCCTGCTCTCAAAGCAATAGTCAGCTGGCTTTCTCACAAAAAAAAAAAAAAAAAAAAAAAAAAAGCAGCAAGCAAGCACTGCCAGGCACAGTGGTGCACGCCTGTAAGCTCAGCTGGAAGGATCTCTTAAGGACAAGAGATCGAGACCAGCCTGGGCAACATAGCAAGAACACCACACTACCCCTGCTGCCACCTGCCCCATCTCAAGAATGAATGAATGAAGGAATGAATGAATGAAATCAATGGACTGAATGAATGAATACAAAAAATAAGCATTAAATAGGACAACAAGACCAATTTACTTTGGTAAAAGGTACAATAAAAGAAATGGTGAATATTGAACACTCACTGCATGCCAGGCACTGAGGTGAGCGCTTTACATATGTCTTCTCAAATAATCCTTACTATTTTATGGAATGACTGTGGTTAATGCTTTTTTTCATTTTGCAAATGAGGACTAGATATCAGTCAGATTAAATGATGTTTGTAGTGTCACAGTGATACATGGACATGGAACTCAAATGCTGATATGCTAATTCTGAAGTGCAAGCCCAAAGCACCAAAATATTTAAATAAATAAGTAATGGGAATAAAAGGAGAATTTATTTTAAAATTTTTAACACATTTAAGAATTTGACAGATCACATAGACCAAAAATATGAGAGGATGTGGAAAATAAAATGCATATGTAATACATATAGATAACTTTGAACCCTAAAACGATAGTACATGCATTCTTTTCTAAAATCCAAGAATATTTACAAATATTGAAAAGTTCTAAGCCACAAGAAAAATCTTAACAAATTCTAAAGAATGAAAATCTAGAGCCTAAGTCATAGTTTTTGACCCTAAAATAATTAAAATAAATCTGCTTGATGAGTTAATTTTTTTCTATATAAAATAAATATAATCTGCACTTACAGATTAGTTAGAAGTTATGAACAGTCAGAACACACTAAAACCTAGGGGTTTGTGACATTGGATTTGGCAATGATTTCTGAATATGACACCAAAAGCACAGACAACAAAAACAGATAAAACAGACTACATCAAAATTTAAACCTACTGTGCATCAAAGGACACAATCAAAGAGGGGAAAGATGAATTATAAAATGACAGAAAACATTTGCAAATCTTGTATCTGATAAGGGGTTAATACTCAGACTATGTAAGGAACTCCTACAACTCGACAACAACAACAATAACAAAAGACCAAGCTGGGCACAGTGGCTCACGCCTGTAATCCCAGCACTGTAATCCCAGCATTTTGGGAGACCAAGATGAGCAGATCACTTGAGGTCAGGAGTTCCAGACCAGCCTGGTCAACATGGTGAAACCCCGTCTCTCCAAATTACAAAAATTAGCTGGGCGTGGTGGTGGGCACCTGTAGTCCCAGCTATTCAGGAGGCTGAGGCAGGAAAATAGCTTGAACCCAGGAGGCAGAGGTTGCAGTGAGCCAAGATTGCCCCACTGCACTCCAGTTTGGACGACAAAGCAAGATTCTGTCTCAAAAAACCAACAAGCAAAAAACTAAAAGACCAAAAAGATCAAAAAACGGGCAAAGAACTTGAGTAATATTTTCCTAAAGAAGATATATAAATGGCCAACAAGCACATGAAAAGATGCTCAACAACACTCATCACTAGGGAAATGCAAATCAAAACCACAATGAGATACCACCTTACATGCAGCAGGACGGCTACTACTAGAAAGAAAGAAAAAAAAGAAAGTAACAGGTGTTGTAAAGGATGCGGAAAAATCAGAATCCTTGTGCACTGTTGGCAGGAATGTAAAATAGCATGGCTGCTGTGGAAAACAGTATGGCAGTTCCTCAAAAAATTAAAACCATAATTGCCACATGATCCAGTAATTCTGGATATACACTTAAAAGAACTGAAAGCAGACACTCAAGAGATATTTGTACACCCATGTTCACAGCATTATTCACAATAGTCAAAAGGTAGAGGCAACCCAAATATCCATTAACAGATGAATCAATAAACAAAATGTGGTAAATACATACAACGGGATATTATTCAGCCTTAAAAAGGAAGGACCTCTGACACATGCTACAACATGGATGAATCTTGAGGGCATTATGCCAGCTTGCTTTCAAAACTCTCTAGATTTTATTTTATATCTTATTCTATTTTATGAGATGGGAGGTCTCACTCTGTCACCCAGGCTGGAGTGCAGTGGTGCAATCTCAGCTCGCTGCAACCTCAGCCTCGCAGCCTCAAGTGATCCTCCCACCTCATCCTCCCAAGTAACTGGGATTACACGTACGCACCACCACACCCAGCTAATTTTTGTATTCTTAGTAGAGCAGAGTGTCACCATGTTGGCCAGGATGGTCTCAAACTCCCGACCTCAAGGAATTTGCCCACTCAGCCTCCCCAAGTGTTGGGATTGCAAGCATGTGCCACCATACCTAGCCTAGATTATTTCATAATGTCCTCTTACATCTCTTCATAGATACTTTTCAGTAGAGAGATCATATCTGAATTTTTTTGAGACTATACAGAACTAGTTGTTAGAATTTTTCATTTGTTTCCTTGGATTGTTTTTCTGAGTTTTGTTTTGTTTTTTTGAGACGGAGTTTCGCTCTTGTTGCCCAGGCTGGAGTGCAATGGCACGATATCAGCTAACTGCAACCTCTGTCTTCCAGGTTCAAGCAATTCTCACACCTCAGTCTTCTGAGTTGCTGAGATTACAAGCACCCACCACCTAGCTAATTTTTTGTATTTTTAGTGGAGATGGGGTTTCCCCATGTTGGCCAGGCTGGTCTCAAACTCCTGACCTCAGGTGATCTGCTCACCTCAGCATCCCAAAGGGCTAGGATTAAAGGAGTGATGGTTTTTTCTTTTTACCTTTTTGCTTGTTTCTTTCACATTTTTTATTTTCTATTCTTATATATGTTTCATACTAATATTTTCTTATTTTAGTACATAATTCAGTTAATTGCTGAAGAATAATGTAGGGTGGAGGGATTGGGAACGGTTAAAAGAAAGAAACTGAGGGAGTCCCAGCTATGAGTTGGAATTTTTGGTCATTAAAGAACTCTCATCAAATTTAATATATCCTTTCCCCACAGACATGTCTCCTTTTAGTTTTTGACATTAAAAAAGACAGTGTTGGCCGGGCATGGTGGCTCATGCCTATAATCCCAGCCTCAGCAACACAGCAAGACCTGTCTCAAAAAAAAAAAAAAAAAAAGACAATTTTATGCACAGTAAACCTTTACATCTTTTCCCTGAGTCCAGTAATCACCATCTCCCCGTCTTTCATTTTACCTCTGATAGTCTCCCTTGGCCTAAAAGCTGGGCTATCAGTAATAAAAATGCCATGGTTATGTAATTTCTATCACTTACTTCAGATGTTCTGTAATGTAGTAATTCCCCCTTATCACAGGGGATACATTCCTAGACCCCCGGGGAATGCCTAAAACAATAAACAGTACCAAATCCTGTATCTATTGTGCTTTTTTGATCTGGTAACCAAGACACTACTAAGTGACTAACAGGTGAGCAGCAGAGATAAAGACACCTCTGTTTTATTGTGCTTCACTTTGCTGTACTGCGTTTTACAAACTGAAGGTTTATAGTAACCCTGAATCAAGCAAGTCTGTGCTATTTTTCCAGCAGTACTTATTTTATGTCTGTGTCACATTTTTCTAATTGTTATGATATTTCAAACTTTTCCATTATTATTACATCAGTTAGGTGATCTGTGATCAGTGATCTTTGATGTTACTATTGTAATTGTTTTGGGCTGTCATGAACCATGTCCATCTACATACAACAGTGAACTTAATACATAAATGTTTTGTGTGTTCTGGCTGCTCCACCAACCACTCATTCCCACTTCTCTCTCCCTTACCTCAGGCCTCCCTATTCTCTGAGACACACTAACATTGAAATTAGGTCAATTAATAACCCTACAGTGGCCTCTAAGTGTTCAAGTGAAAGGAAGAGTCACATGTCTCTCACTTTCAATCAAAAGCTAGAAATGATTAAACTTACTGAGTAGGGCATATCGAAAGCTGAGAACGGCCACAAGCTAGGCTTCTTGCACTGAACAGTTAGCGAAGTTGTCAATACAAAGAAAAAATTCTTTTTTTTTTTTTTTTCGAGATGGAATCTTACTCTGTTGCCCAGGCTGGAGTGTAGTGGCACAATCTCGGCTCACTGCAACCTCCGCCTCCTGGGTTCAAGCGATTCTCCTGCCTCAGCCTCCCAAGTAGCTGGGATTACAGGCACCCACTACCATGCCTGGCTAGGCTAATTTTTGTATTTTTAGTAGAGACAGGGTTTTACTATGTTGGCTAGGCTGATCTCAAACTCCTGACCTCAAATGATCCACCCGCCTTAGCCTCCCAAAGTGCTGGGATTGCAGGAGTGAGACACTGTCCCTGGCCAGAAAAAGGTTTTGAAGGTAATTAAAAGTGCTACTCCAGTGAACACACAAATGTTAAGACAATGAAACAGCCTTATTACTGAAATGGAGAAAGTCTGAGTGGTCTGGATAGATTAAACCAACCACAACATTCTCATAAGCCAAAGCCTAATCCAGAGCAAAGCCCTAATTCTCTTCAATTCAATGAAGGCTGAGAGAGTGCTGGAAGCAATGGAAGAAAAGTCTGAAGCTACCAGAGGTTGGTTCATGAGGTTTAAGGAAAAACGCCATCTCCAGAACAAAAAAGTACAAGGTAAAGAAGCGAGTGCTGATGGAGAAGCTGCAGCAAGTTATCCAGAAGATCCTGCTAAGATCATGGGTAAAGGTGGATACACTGAACAACAGTTTTTCTTTTTAATTTTTATTTTTTGTAGAGACAGAATCTCGCTTTGTTGTCCAGGCTGGTCTTGGACTCCTGGGCTTAAGTGAGCCTCCCACCTCAGCATCCCAAAGTGCTGAGATTACAAGCATGAACCATCATACCAGACCACAGATATTTCAATGTAGACAAAACAGGCTTATATTGGAAGAAGATATCATCTAGGAATTTCATAGCTAGAGAAAAGTTAATGCCTGGCTTCAAAGGACAGGATGACTCTCTTGTTAGGGCTAATGCAGCTGATGACTTTAAGTTGAAGCCAATGCTCATTTACCATTCCAAAAACTCTAGGGCCCTTAAGAATGATGCTGGCCAGGCACGGTGGTTCACAATTGTAATCCCAGTACTTTGGGAGGCCAAGGCAGGCGGATCACCTGAGGTCAGCAGTTCAAGACCAGCCTGACCAACATGGTGAAATCCTGTCTCTACTAAAAATACACAAATTAGCTGGTCATGGTCATGGTGGCATGCCTATAGTCGCAGCTACTTGGGAGGCTGAGGCAGGAGAATCACTTGAACCTGGAGGCAGAAGTTGTGATGAGCCAAGATCATGCCATTGCACTCCAGCCTGGACAACAAGAGTGAAACTCCTTCTTAAAAAAAAATAAAATAAAAAAATAATGCTCAATCTACTCTGCCTGTGCTCTATAAATGGAACAACAAAGCTTGAATGATAGCACGTCTGTTTACAGCCTGGTTTACTGAATACTTTAAGCCTGCTGTTGAGAACTACTGCTCAGAAAAAAATATTCCTTTCAAAATATTACTGCTTGGGCTGGGCGCAGTGGCTCACTCCTGTAATCCCAGGACTTTGGGAGGCTGAGGCAGGTAGATCACCTGAAGTCAGGAGACCAGCCTGAACAACATGGTGAAACCCCATCTCTACTAAAAATACAAACATTAGCCGGCCGTGGTGGCGCATGCCTGTAATCCCAGTTACTCAGGAGACTGAGGCAGGGGAATCGCTTGAACCCGGGAGGTGGAGGTTGCAGTGAGCTGAGACCATGCCATTGTACTCCAGCCTGGGCAACAAGAGCAAAAACTCCACCTCAAAAAAAAAAAACATACATATATATATGTATATATATATGTATATGTATACACACACACACACACACACAGAGACACAGACACAGACACACACACACACATATATCTATATCTATATCTATATCTATATATATATAAACTGCTTGTTGATAATGCATCTGATTATCCAAGAGCTCTGATGGAGATAAGTAGATTAAAAGTTGTTTTCATGCCTGCTAACACAACATCCATTCTGTAACCCATGGGTCAAAGAGTAATTTTGATTTTCAAGTCTTAGTCTTATTTTTTCTTTTCTTTCTATTTTTTTTTTTTTTTTTTTTTTTTTTTTTGAGAAGGAGTTTTGCTCTTGTTGCCCAGGCTGGAATGCAATGGCACTATCTCAGCTCACTGCAACCTCTTCCTCCTGGGTTCTAGCAATTCTCCTGCTTCAGCCTTCCTAGTAGCTGGGATTACAGGCACTCATCATCACACCCAGCTAATTTTTTATATTTTTTTTGTATGTTTAGTGAAACCCTATGTTGGCCAGGTTGGTCTCGAACTCCTGACCTCAGGTGATCCATCTGCCTCAGCCTCCCAAAGTGCTGGGACTACAGGTATGAGCCACTGCGCCTGGCTCATTTCTTATTTTTTTGAGACGGAGTTTTGCTCTTGCTCTCCAGGCTGGAGTGCAATGGTGCAATCTCAGCTCACAGCAACCTCTACCTCCCAGGTTCAAGTGATTCTCCTGCCTCAACCTCCCAAGTAGCTGGGATTACGGGCGCCCGCCACCATGCCCAACTAATTTTTACGTTTTTGGTATAGACAGGGTTTCCCATGTTAGCCAAGCTGGTCTCAAACTCCTGACCCCAGATAATCCACCTGCCTTGGCCTTCCAAAGTGCTGGGATTACAGGTGTGAGCCATCACACCCAGCCTTGTGTGATTATTTAAGAAACACACTTTTTGGCCGGGCATGGTGGCTCATGCCTGTAATCCCAGCACTTTGGGAGGCGGAGGCAGGCAGATCACCTGAGGTCAGGAGTTTGAGACCAGCCTGGCCAACATGGTGAAACCCTCTCTACTAAAAATACAGAATTAGACTGGGCGGGGTGGCTCACGTCTGTAATACCAGCACTCTGGTAGGCCAAGGGAGGCAGATCACTTGAGGTCAGGAGTTAAAGACCAGCCTGGCAACATGATGAAACCCCATCTCTACTAAAAATACAAAAATTAGTTGGGCGTGGTGGCAGGTGCCTGTAATCCCAGCTACTCAGGAGGCTGAGGAGAATCGCTTGAACCCAAGAGGTGGAGGTTGCAGTGAGCTGAGACCATGCCATTGCACTCCAGCCTGGGTGACAGGAGTGTAACTTCATCTCGGAAAAAAAAAAGGAACTTTTTTTTTTTTTGAGATGCAGTATAACTTAGGGATGGCCTGAGATTTCATCATTTACTCTGAAGAGCATGCAATTTTTAAAATAAAGGAACACATTTTTTAAGGCTATAGCTGCCATCAGTAGTTATTCTTCTGGTGAATCTAAACAAAGTAACTTGAAAACTTTTCGAAAAGGAATAACCATTTAGATGCCATTAAGAACATTTGTGATCATGGGAGGAAGTAAAAATATCAACATTAACAGGAGTTTGGAAGAGGTTGATTCCAGCTCTCATGAACAACTTTGAAGGGTTGAAGACTTCAGTTGAGAAACTAATTACAGGCCGGGTGTGGTGGCTCACACCTGTAATCCAAGCACTTTGGAGGCCAAGGCAGGTGGATTACCTGAGGTCAGGAGTTCAAGACCAGCCTGACCAACATGGTGAAACCCCATCTTAAAATAAATAAATAAATAAATAAATAAATAAAAAGAGAAAGTAATTACGGATGTGGTAGAAATAGCAAGAGAACTAGAAGTGAAAGCAGAGCTCAAAGATGTGCCTGGATTTCTACAATCTCCTGATAAAACTTGAACAGGTGAAGAATTTTTTTGCTTGATGAACTAGCAAAAAAAGTGGTTTCTTGAGGCGGACTCTCTGTCCTGGTGAAGATGCTGTGAACATTGTTGAAATTTTCAGACAACAAAAGGCTAGGTACGGTGGCTCACACCTACAATCCCAGGACTTTGGAAGGCTGAAGCAGGCAGATGAGATCAGGAGTTTGAGAGGAGCCTGGCCAACATGGTGAAACCCCATCTCTACTGAAAATACAAAACTTAACTGGGCATGGTTGCGCATGCCTGTAGTTCAGCTACTCAGGAGGCTGAGGCAGAATTGCTTGAAGCCAGGAGGCAAAGGTTGCAGTGAAACGTGATTGCACCACCACACTCCAGCCTTTGTGACAACAGTGAGACTTCATCCCCAAAAAAAAAAAAAAAAAAATGACAACAAAGGATTATTCCGTAAAGCTAATTCATAAAGCAGTATCAAAGTTTGAGAGGACTGACTCCAATACTGAAAGTTCTGCTATGGATAAAATGCTACAGATAAATCTTTTTGAAAGGAAGAGTCAATAGAGGTAGGAAACTTCACTGTTGTCTTATTTTAAAGAAATTGCCAGGCCGGGCACAGTGGCTTATTCCTGTAATCCCAGCACTCTGGGAAGCCGAAGTGGGTAGATCACCTGAGGTCAGGAGTTCAATACTAGCTTGGCCAACATGGTGAAACCCTGTCTCTACTAATAATACAAAAAAATTAGCTGAGCATGGTGGTGCATGGCTATAATCCCAACTACTCGGGCGGCTGAGGCAGGAGAATTGCTTGAACCTGGGAGGTAGAGGTTGCAGTGAGCCGAGATCGTACCATTGCATTCCAACGTGGGTGACAAGAATGAAACTCCCTCTCAAAAAAAAAAAAGAAAAGAAAAAGAAATTGCTACAGACCCCCAACCTTCAGCAAACATCACCCTCATCAGTCAGCAGCCATCAACATCAAGGCAAGACCCTCCCCCAGCCAAAAATCAAAAAGATGATGATTTGCTGAAGGCTCAGATGATTGTTAGCTTTATTAGTATTGCTATCTTTTTTTTTTTTAGCAATAAAGTATATTTTAAAGTATGTACTTTTTTTTTTTAGATGTAATGCTATTGCACACTTAATAAATTACAGTATAATGTAAACCTAACTGGGAAAGTGGAAAATTTGTGTGACTTGCTTTACTGAGATACTCACTTTATTGCAGTAGTATGGAACTGAACCCACAACATTTCCAAAGTATTCCTGTGCAGCATGGACAGCTAGACAAAAGGATGATTCATCTTCCTGGTGGGATGGATTGGGATGGCCTGAGATTTCATGTTACTCTGAAGAGCATGCAATTTAAAATGTATGAATTGGTTATTTCTGCAGTTTTCTGTTTAATATTTTCAGACCATGGTTGACTATGGGTAATTGAAACCACTGAAAGCAAAACCATGGATAAGCAGAGACTACTTGATAGAATTTGGTCTCTACAGCAGTATTCCCTGCTTTTACTGAGGCCAAGCCACACTGTGATAAGGGGATCCTGAATATCTTGTCAAGTCACTGACATTCTCACCTAGGGTATGAGAAGGCTCTTTTAAGCACCCTCTCTCTCTGGCCTCCAGCTTTCACAGCATTTGGCAAATGTGTGTCATAACTTATTTTTGTGACTGTGATGGTGAGTTTATGTATCAACTTAGCTAGGCTAGAGCACCCAGTTATTTATGTTGTTTATGTTGCTGTGAAAGTATTTGGGAGACATTGTTAGGACTTACACTCAGTTTACTTTAAGTAAAGGAGCTTATCTTTGATGATGTGGGTGAGCCTTATCCAGCCAGCTAAAATGCCTTAAGAGAAAAACTGAGATTTCCCTTAAGAAGAAGAAATTCTGACTCACAACAGCAGTATTAGCTCCTGCCTGAGAATTTCCAAACTGCTGGCCTGCCCTACAGATTTCAGATTTGGTAGTCCCCACAATCATATAAGCCAGTACCTTGAAATAAGATAGACTGATTGATTGATAAGAGATAAAGAAAGCTAGAGAGAGAGAGAGAGAGAGAGAGATTGTGTGCTGAAAATACTTTACCTGGCTGAGCACAATGATTGTAATCTCAGCACTTTGGGAGGCCGAGGTGGGTGGATCTCTTGAGCTTGGAAGTTTAAGACCAGCCTGGGCAACATGGTGAAACCCTGTCTCTATAAAAAAATTTAAAAAATAATCCAGGCATAGTGGTTGTTCCGGTAGTCCTAGCTACTTGAGAGGCTGAGATGGGAGAATCACTTGAGCCCAGGAGGTGGAGATGAGCTATGACTGCAACACTGCACTCCAGCCTGGGTGACAGAGCAAGACCTTGTTTCAGAAAAAAAAAAGAAAAAGAGAAAAGAAAAGAAAAAAATACTTTTTCCATTTTATATCCTGTCTTTGAACAGACATTCTTAATATGAACTTTTATTTATCAATCTTTTACCTCTCATAGTTTATACTTTTTAAATTGTCCTCTACTCTCAAGTCTTATAGATAATTCTCCTATGTTTTCTAAAAAACATAAAAGTTTTTTGTTTGTTTGAGATAAGGTCTTGCTCTGTTGCTCAGGCTGTAGTGCAGTGGTACCATCTCGGCTCTGCAGCCTCAACCTCCCAGGCTCAAGCGATCTGCCCACCTTGGCTTCCCAAAGTCCTGAGATTAAAGGAATGAGCCACCAAGTCTGGCCAAATTTAATATTTTACTTTCATCTTTACAATATTACTCCAGCTGAAATTAATTTTTTTTTTTTGAGATGGAGTTTCACTTCTGTTGCCCAGGCTGGAGTGCAATGGCGCAATCTTGGCTCACCGCAACCTTTGCCTCCCGGGTCCAAGCGATTCTCCTGCCTCAGCCTCCCGAGTACCTAGGATTACAATCATGTGCCACCACACCCGGCTAATTTTGTATTTTTAGTAGAGACAGGGTTTCTCCATGTTGGCTAGGCTGGTCTCGAACTCCTGACCTCAGGTGATCCACCCACCTCGGCATCCCAAAGTGCTGAGATTACAGGCATGAGCCACCACTCCCAGCCAAAATTAATTTTTAAAAATAGGATATGAGGTAAGGCTACAATTGTCCACATGGCTTTATTCCTTTACATAGCTTTTTTTTTTCAACATACTTATTACTATACTATATGATATTTTATTATGTATTTATTGACATATTGTCTGCCTCTTCCACTAGAATGTATGCTACATGAAGGCAAGGACTTTATTCTGTTTGTTCATGCTGTATCTTCAGCATCTAGAACAGTAACTGACATAGGATAGAACAAATCAATATTTGATGGATGGATGGATGGATGGATGGGTAAATGGATGGATCAGCGGATGGATGGTAGATAATGAATGGTTAGATGGATTCTGCTTGGTTTTATAGCTCTTTTTTCACACTATACATTACCCACTGAATTAAAATCTTTGTGGCAGCTGTCTCATTCTGCTTTATAATCCTAAGGCACCTGGCACAGTGCTTTACATTTCATAAATACTCAATAGATATTTGTTAAATTGAATCAAATCCACCTCCTTATAACCTTTCTCTCTCACTCTTAGCCATCATGCACAATTCTACAAGATTAAGCCACCTAAAATCAGGTGTGATCTACATCTCTCTCCTACTCAAAATCCTCCAATAATTTTTTTTCATGAACTTTGACATGAAACCATTGTTTTGGGAAATCTTCTATTTATTACGTACAGATAAAATCTTCTGTTAAGTAAGTGGCAAATATGTTATTTAATCCCTACAATTACCCTGTAAGACAAGAAATAATAGCCTCCCCACGTGACAGGTAAGGAAACAGGCTGAGATTTTTAACATTTTTCTCCAATGTCAGTTATCTAACAAGTATATGCTCTATCCGATTCCAAGAATGTATCTATTTATACATTTTCTGTAATTTCCCTGATATTCAAAACCTTCCACAACATGGTCCCTATCTATTTTTCCAGTATTACTTTTCTACTATAGCCAGAAATTATTATTAAATTTTAGAAGTGTATCCTTCCTATAAAGTCTATGTAAATAGTAAAAAATGGGAAGCAAGCAATTGGTCAACCACGGGAAATAATTTAAAAGAAAATCAAAATTCACTGCATGAAATATAGCAATTAAAAATAATATCTATATAACTATTTTGACATGTTTCTCATACCTGTAATTCCAGTATTTGGGAGGCTGAGGTAGTCAGATCACTTGAGCTCACAAGTTCAAGACCAGCTTGAGCAACATGGTGAAACCCTATCTCTACAAAAAATATAAAAATTAGCCAAGCATGGTGGCATGCACCTGTAGTCCCAGCTACTCCAGAGGCTGAGGTGGGAGGATGACTTGAACCCAGGTGGTGGAGGTTGCAGTGAGCCAAGATGGCACCACTGCTCTCCAGCCTTGGCAATTAGAGACAGACCCTGTTGTAAAAAAAAAAAAAAAAAAAAAAAAAAGAAGTAGTTTAAAAATAAGATGGATTGAAGGATGAATAGAGAGATATATGACAGAACATTTATAGTAAAATGTTAACTGTATCTAGATACATTCTAAGCAATGAAAATATAGATGTTCACAGTAAAATGTTTTCAACTCTTCCGTATACTTCAAAATATTTGAGTAAATCTACCAAGAAAATTGTATACAAAAATTATTGCAAATCTGTAAAAAGAGACTCTGCCCTACCCAAGAAAAAAAACTAAAGGAAATTTACTAAATTATTAACAATAGCTGTGTTTGGATAGCATCATATGAGTAATTTTTTTAAATAATAGCACAAGCGACAGATTTTTTTTTTAATTATAGCACAAGCATATGAGTAATTTTTATGTTTTCCTTTTTGTACTTTTCAGTATTTTACAAATGTTTAACAGGCATGTTACTCAATTCTAACAAAAACCACTTTTAAGAAAACAAAAATCCATAGTATCTTATACTTTACAATCTTATAGTAAAATTAACAGGACATATGAGAGAGAATGAGAATCGATGGATAGAAGCAGACAGATAAAATGGAGAATTGGCCCTAAGACTGCCTCCATGAACTTTAATAAGTATCACCTGAGGAGCTTAAAGGACCGCCCCTTTTTACTGAAAGGTCTTTACTATTAAAATAGTCTATTTTCCTTTTTTTCTTGATGATCGAAAAGACCACTCCTAGGAGAAGTCCTTTCACACTCCCCTATGTCCAGTTGCTTAGAGCTGAGCCAGCCTTGGGGCCCTTGGCTGCCACCAACCACTACTACCTACTTTGTGTGTTAGTAGAGGCCTCCCAGTCCTGTGGAGCTGATGATCTGGTAAATAGATCTTGAGGCTTTTTTAAAGCATATTCCTGGAATTCTGGCTCCCTACTGTTAAAATAAATAAATTCTCTACACCAGCCTGCCAGAATGGAGTTGAGCTTTAAAGCTAAGGTCAAGGGTAGGGTCAATCAGCAGGGGTCTCACAAAATCCCAGAGGCTGACATTTCAAGGCAGAGTAACTTTTTTTTTAAATGTAAAAGTAAGTGTTTGCAGATTCTGGAAACAAACAAACAAACTTGACTTGGCATCTTTTCTTGGGGGTCAGAGGCAATCTGTAGTTATCAGGTGGTAAAATCATAATTAAATAAAGCTCCAGGCTTTATATTTAGGGAGGTAACTTTTCTGAGGTTTAACCTTGTTTTGATCAGGTAATTTTCCACCACAGAAAATGGGCTCATATCAAACAGAGTCCTTTTAATGGACAAATTTAAGCACAAAACGTTGTTTCTAAGGTGGCATCTTTGGTGAAAACACTAGAGAATCAAAAGACTATAAAATTAGTATCAAGAAAATATTTAACTTCAGTTATATACTTAGCATGATTTCAGTCTTTTAACATAAAACAGATTTACCTGTAATTGCAACCTGGTTTAGATTACTTGAGAAAAGCAAATAAACATGTCCCCTAAGTTTGACATGTATTAAAAAATCACGTAATTCTTTTTTTTTTTTTTTTTTTGAGATGGAGTTTTGCTCTTGTCACCCAGGCTGGAGTACAATGGTGCAATCTTGGCTAACTGCAACCTCCACCTTTTGGGTTCAAGCAATTCTCCTGCCTCAGCCTCCCAAGTAGCTTGGATTACAAGTGTGTGCCATCACACCAGACTAATTTTTGTATTTTTAGCAGAGACGGGGTTTCACCATGTTGGCCAGGCTGGTCTCAAACTCCTGACCTTGTGATCCACCCACCTCGGCCTCCCAAAGTGCTGGGATTACAGGCGTGAGCCACCACGCCTGGCTTTTTTTTTTCAGACAGAGTCTCGTACTGTCCCCACGGCTGGAGTGCAGTGGCACAATCTTGGCTCACTGCAATCTCCACCTTCCAGGTTCAAGCATCTCCTGCCTCAGCCTCCCAAGTAGCTGGGATTACAGGCACCTGCACCATGCCTGGCTAATTTTTGTATTTTTAGTAGAGACAGGGTTTCTCTATGTTGGTCAGGCTGGTCTCCAACTGCCGACCTAGGTGATCCACCAGCCTTGGCCTCCCAAAGTACTGGGATTACAGGCATGAACCACCGCGTCTGGCCCCATTTGTTAATATTCTTGAGGATTCTTGTATCTATGTTTATGAGAGACATTGGTCTGTAGTTTTCTTTTCTGGTAATGTCTTTGGTTTTGTTTTAAGGTGATGCTGGCCTCATAGAATGACTTAGGAAGTATTCCCTCTGCTTCTGTCTTCTGAAAGGGGTTGTAAAGAATTGGTATAACTTCTTTCCTAAATGTTTGGCCTTTTTTTTTTTTTTTTTTGAGATAGAGTCTTGCTCTGTTGCCCGAGTAGCTGGGACTACAGGTGCGTACCAGCACTCTCTGCTAATTTTTTTTTTGTATTTTTAGTAGAGATGGGGTTTCACCATGTTGGCCAGGATGGTCTTGAGTGAAATTAACACTAGCAAAATAATTAGGTTTCATATAGATCTACAAAAATGCATTTAATGTGCAAATACAGAATCACAGCATTTTTAAGCCAGAAGAGGCATTGTTGCCAAAGTTTTTGGAGCACGGTCCTACATGATACTTCATTTAAAAGGTATTCTATAGTCAAATAAGTTTAAGAAATGGTACATATTAATACTTTACCCTCATCTTGAGAACCCACAATTCAAATAATCATATTAAAGATTGAAAGAAATTCTAAGAACCCAGTATAACTTTGTTTAACCATAGTTTGTGAAACACATATGAGGATGTAGCCCTCGCTTTTTTTTTGAGACGAAGCTTCGCTCTTGTTCCCCAGACAGGAGTGCAATGGTGTGATCTGCAACCTCGGCCTCCCGGGTTCAAGCGATTCTCCTCCCTCAACCTCCCAAGTAGCTGAGATTACAGGCATGTGCCACCAAGCCCGGCTACTTTTGCACTTTTAGTAGAGATGGGACTTTTCCATGTTGGTCAGGCTGGTCTTGAACTCCTGACCTCAGGTGATCTGCCTGCTTCAGCCTCCCACAGTGCTGGGATTACAGGCATGAGCCACTGCACCTGGCCCTCCTTTTTTTTTTTTTTAATTATAATATCTATTAACATTTTGTAGAATCTCTTTGGGAAACAGTGCTGTATGCTGATGCCCTCATTTTTATAAAAAGAGAAGACACAGGGATAAACTGATCTGCTTAACAAAACAGTCCATTATTTACTTAGACAACTTCATAGGTAAGCTACAAAGTACTGCTATTGTTATTTATTTATTTAGAGACAGGGTCTCACTCTGTCGCCCAGACTGGAGTGCAGTGGCATGATCTCAGCTTACCACTAACCTTTGCCTCTCAGGCTGTAGCATTTCTCCTGCCTTGGCCTCCCAAGTGGCTGGGATTACAGGCATGCAATACCACACCCAGCTCATTTTTGTATTTTTAGTAGAGATGGGGTTTCACCATGTTGGCCAGGCTGGTCTCGAACTCCTGACCTCAAATGATCCACCTGCCTTGGCCTCCCAAAGTGCTGGGATTACAGGCATGAGCCACTGCACCCGGCCTATTTTTTATTTTTTGAGACAGGGTCTCACTCTGTCACCCAGGCTGGAGTGCAGTGGCACAATCACGGCTCACTGCAGCCTCTACCTCCTTGGCTCAAGTGATCCACCTCAGCTTCCTGAGTAGCTGGGACTACAGGTACATACTATCACATCCAGCTAAGTTTTTGCATTTTTTGTAGAGACAGGGTTTTGCCATCTTACCCAAATTGGTCTTGAACACCTAGGCTCTAAATAACCTCCTGCCTTGGCCTCCCAAAGTGCTGGGATTACAGATGTGAGCCACCTTGATTCTTAAGTGGAATTATGTAAATCAAAGAACTCAACATCTGATGTAAATTGAACTACTTTGGGGAAGGGAGTAAATTAACTGTTAATGACCTAGCTATGAAAATATCACCATAAACGGCCCTTACAAAGTTCAGTAGAGAACTACCCTACAGAACTCTGATAACTCCCATTCACAGTGATTTTGCCCTTCTTTGATCAATGTCATCAAATTCTGCCTTATATTGTTACCTACCTGCCTCATGTGTATTTCTTACCTTTTTAAGTAGATTGCAAGCTCCTAGAAAGCTAGAAGGAATTCTTACTTTTCCTTAGAGTCACCTGAGGCACATAATAGTCTCAAGAAACACTTCTGAAAGGCTCACAAATGACCAATTGAATGGAATAGGGTCAGCATGAAGGATTACCAAAGAAGCCAACCATCCATGTCTTTTCTGTTTTCAGTGCAGTACACTCCCTCCCTCTCTGCTTGTATGGCCAACAACTACTTATTGGCAGTTTTTCCTAGGAGTCTACAGTTAAAGGAGGCTGCCATTGTTCAAGGACGCTCCTTGATCCTACCAAAATTCCAGTGGATCAGTGAGGAGCTCCTCAAATCAGCAGGACATGCCCCTGTCCTGCCCAAAATCTGAGGCAGCATTCCAGAGATCAAATGGGCTTTACTCAATAATAAAATGGAAACCTGAATTTATTTCTACTTGTTTGGTCTCTGATTAATTAGGTACATTCTCCAGAATACAAAGCAGCTATTTTTTTGACAGTGCTCCTTAAAGTGAATCCCAGAGTAGGAACAGTTCTAATGATTGTTTTAGTTTGTTTTATGCAAAGACCTTAGAGAAGTCAAAGAGGAAGAAAGGAGACTCCCTATCCCTCCTTGCTGCTGACAATCTAGGCTGATAGTAATTGGAGAGCAAGCCCTGTGGTGAAAAGATTCAAACATACCCATGACCCCTAAACTGCAACATGGACTGTCTGCAAACTGCAAACTGTTCAGATTAATTAATTGTTTTTGCCTACAAACAACTCAGTGAGGGCTCATTGTGCAGACGTCATGTTCTCAGCACTGCTTTAGGTGCCATGGGATTCTAGAAGAGGCATAAAGGTATGTTTCCTCCCTTCTAGGGATTTACAATCTAGTAAGGTGAGATAAGACTAACATTGAAAGCAGCTGTGGACAACACAAGGCAGGACATAGGATCCAGTGCTGACTTCGGGGCCTTGGACTTTAACTGCAACAGAAATTCAGAGAAGGAGAAAAAGTCACTGGACGTTTCAGTCATAAAAGAAGACTTCATGAAGAAAATACAACAGGAATTGAACATTAAAGGAGAGGCAGCAATCCAGTCAAAAGAGGCAGGCTGTCCTTTTCAGTTTCAGGCAATATCATTGTTATTTGTTTGACATGACCCAATTCTTGATTGCTACAAGGCGAAAAGATATATAAGCAAACACTCTTTCGATCACTGGGCTACTGCTTTTTAAAAATTACTGTTAAGATATGGTTATCTAGCTAGGCGCGGTGGCTCACACCTGTAATCCCAGCACTTTGGGACGAGGTGGGTGGATCACCTGAGGTTGGCAGTTCGAGACCAGCCTGACCAACATGGAAAAACCCCATCTCTACTAAAAATACAAAATTAGCTGGGTGTGGTGGTGCATGCCTGTAATCCCAGCTACTTGGGAGGCTGAGGTAGGAGAATTGCTTGAACCCAGGAGGCAGAGGTTGCAGTAAGCCGAGATCATGCCATTGCACTCCAGCCTGGGCAACAAGAGTGAAACTCCATCTCAGAAAAAAAAAAAAGTTATGGTTATCTTAGTGGCCTATAAATAAATTTGCTCCATTTTCCATTTTACCCATTTGGCATGCTCAGATCAATAATTTGACTTGTTAGGTTTAGAGTTATTAATTACATAAATGCAGGTTATTAACAGATAAAAAGAAAACAAAGTGTTTACTATGTGCTAGGCCCTGTGTTAGGTGCTGGGGAATAAAACAGTGCATAAAATAATCAAGATGCCTGTCCAGTTTAAAAGTGATAGCAGAGAGAGACATACAAAGAACAACATGATTATAATTATACTATGAGTTGTCAGAGAAAAATATAGAGCTATAAGAGCAGATATCAGAGAAGTCCAGTTTACATTGGAAAGGCAGTGACAAATTTTATGAGGAACTGATAATTTAGGCTGAGACCTGAAGTATGTAAAAGTTAGAGGTAGTCGACAGGAACAGAAAGGCAGCTAATGTGCTCTGGAAAGCAGAGTGAGATGAGTCTAGTCAAGTAAGTAGAGCCAGATCATACTTATCTATTTATATTATAAATAAATTATAAATTATAGCAAGCTGAAATATTCAGCAGTGATGACATTTAATTTTTATCTTTTTTTTTTTTTTTGAGACAGAGTCTCGCTCTGTCACCAGGCTGGAGTACAGTGGTGCAATCTTGGCTCACTGCAATATCCACCTCCTGGGTTCAAGTGATTCTCCTGCTCAGCCCCTTGAGTAGCTGGGACTACAGGTGTGTGCCACCACGCCCAGCGAATTTTTATTTTTTAATAGAGATGGGGTTTTACCATGTTGGCCAGATTGGTCTCCATCTTTTGACCTCATGATCCACCCGCCTTCTTCTCCCAAAGTGCTGAGACTACAGGCGTGAGCCACCATGCCCAGCCAATTTTTGTCCTTTTATCACAAGCTAAAATGAGAATTAATTTCTCTTTACAATAAAAATGATTTGAGAAGAACTCAGAAATGCCTTGTTGTATTTCATTCCATGTTATCTTTGACACAGTAGATATCTATAAGATACAAATGACATGTTAAAATTCCAGCTAAATTTTAGAGTGGTTACCTCTAAAATTATGAAATAAATAGAAATCAGTCCCCCAGGAGGCAATATAGTGAAGTAGCTAAGTGCATGGAATTTTGGAACCAGACTTCCTGATGTTGAACTCCTGGGCTCAAGTAATCCTCCCACCTCAGCCTTTCTAGTAGCTGGGACTATAGGCTACCAGCTACTATAGAAACCAGACTTCCTGGGTTGAATCCTAGCTCAAAAAACACCATCAGTCAACTGGATATGATTGACATCTATAGACTACTTCTTCCAGCAACAACAGAATACACATTCTTCTCAAGTTCATGTGGTGCCTTCACCAAGGTATATCATATTCTGGGCCATAAAACAAACTTTAACAAATTTAAAAGAAAAGAAATCATACAATGTCTGCTCTCAGATCACCATGTAATTACACTAAAAGTTAATAACAGAAAGATAACTGGAAAATTTCAAAACACCTGGAGATTAAACAACACATTTCTAAATAACATATGGGTCAAAGAAGAAAGTTCAAGAGAAATTTAAAAATACTTTGAGCTAAATGAAAAAACAGGCTGGGCACAGTGGCTCATGCCTGTAATCCCAGCACTTTGGGAGGCTGAGGCAGGTGGATCACCTGAGGTCAGGAGTTCGAGACCAGCCTGACCAACATGGTGAAACCCTGTCTCAAAAGAAAAGAAAAGAAAAACAACTTATCTAAAATTTGTGGGATGCAGCAAAAGCAATGTTTAGAAGGCAATTTATAACATCAAATGCATATTTTAGAAAAGAAGGGAGATCTAAAATTAACAATGTAAGATTCTACCTTAATAAACTAGAAAAAAAAGCAAATTAAAACAAAAGCAAGTAGAAAAAGGAGATAATAAAAAAAAGTAGAAATCACTAAAATTGAACACAGGAAGTCAATAGAGAAAATCAACAAAACAAAAGCTGGTTCAAAAGATCAATAAAATCAGTAAGCCTCTAGCCAGACTAAGAAAAAACAAAAGAGGACACAAATTACTAATATCAGAAATGAAAGAGGGATATCACTACAGATCCCATGGACTAAAAGGGTAATCAAGGAATACTATGAACAACTCTATGACTACAAATTTGATAGCATGGATGAAACAGACCAATTCCTTGAGAAATACAATCAGCTAAAACTCACCCAAAGATAAATAATCTGAATTCTTTAATAAATCTATTAAAGAAACTGAATCAGTTATTAAAAACATTCCAGGCCGGGCACAGTGGCTCATTCCTGTAATCCCTGTACTTTGGGAGGCCAAGGTGGGTGGATCACCTGAGGTCAGGAGTTCGAGACCAGCCTGGCTAACATGATGAAACCCCGTCTGTACCTAAAATAAAAAATTAGCTGAACATGGTGGTGCACACCTGTAGTCCCAGGTACTCAGGAGGCTGAGGCAGGAGAATTGCTTGAACCCGGGAGGTAGAGGTTGAGTGAGTGGAGATCACACCACTGCACTCCAGCCTGGGCATCAAGAGCAAAACTCTGTGTCCAAAAAAAAAAAAATCCAAAATAGAAGGCACCAGGCCAAGATGGGTTCATTGATGAATTCTACCAAACATTTAGGAAAGAAATTATACCAATTCTTTACAACCTCTTTCAGAAGACAGAAGCAGACGGAATACTTCCTAAGTCATTCTATGAGGCCAGCATCACCTTAAAACAAAACCAAAGACGTTACTAGAAAAGAAAACTACAGACCAATGTCTCTCATAAACATAGATACAAGAATCCTCAAGAATATTAACAAATGGGGCCAGACGCGGTGGTTCACGCCTGTAATCCCAGTACTTTGGGAGGCTGAGGCCGGTGGATCACCTGAGGTCGGGAGTTGGAGACCAGCCTGACCAACACAGAAAACCCCATCTCTACTAAAAATACAAAAATTAGCGAGGCGTGGCGGCTCATGCCTATAATCCCAGCTACTCAGGAGTCTGAGGCAAGAGAATTGCTTGAACCCAGGAGGCAGAGATTGCGGTGAGCGAAGATCATGCCATTGCACTCCAGCCTGGGCAACAAGAGGGAAACTCCACCTCAAAAAAAAAAGAATTAACAAATGGAATCAACAATGTATAAAACTAATTATATGCCACACCAAGTAGGATTTATTCCAGGTATGCAAGACTGGTTCAACATTCAAATGTAATCTATTACATCAACAGGCAAAAGAAGAAAACTCATATGATCATATCAATAGATGCAGAAAAAAAATAGTTGACAAAATCTAACTTCCCTTCATGATAAAAACTCTCAGCAAACCAGGAATAGAGGGGAATGTCTTCAACTCGATAAATACTATCTACAAATTAGCTGAGCACAGTGGCTCAGGCCTGTAATCTGAGCACTTTGGGAGGTTGAGGCAGGCAGATTGCTTAGGCCCAGGAGTTCGAGACGAGCCTGGGCAACATGGTGAAACCCCATCTTTACAAAAAAATACAAAAATGGATCTGGCATGGTGGCATGCACCTGTAGTCCCAGCCACTTGGTAGGTTGAGGTGGGAGGATCACTTGAGCCCGGGAGGTCAAGGATGCTATAAGCTGAGATTGTGTCACTATCCTCCAGCCTAGGTGACAGAGTGAGACCCTGTCTCAAAAAAAAAAAAAAAAAAGAATATCTACAAAAACCTACAACTAATGTCAGACTTAATGGTGAGAAACTTGAAGCTTTCCCACTAAGATTAGGAATAAAGCAAGATGTCCCGTCTCACCACTCTGTTTCAACATAGTATTGCAAGTCCTAGCTAATACAACAAATAAGCCAAGAAAAGGAAATAAAAGGCATACTAATTGGGAAGAAAGGAACAAAATTCTCCTTGTTAGCAGATGCAGTGATGGTCTGTGTATAAAGTCCAAAAGAATCAACAACAAAAAACCTGGGAACTAATAAGCAACTACAGCAAGGGTGCAGGATACAAGGTTGACATGCAAGAGACAATCATTTTCTCATGTACCAGAAACGAACACATGGAATTTGAAATTTAAAACACAATATCAGGCGGGGCACAGTGGCTCATGCCTGTAATCCCAAGTGGACTGCTTGAGCCCAGAAGTTTGACAACAAACAGCCTGGGCAACAGGGCGAAAGCCTTTTTCTACTAAAAATACAAAAATAAGCTGCACATGGTGGCAGGCACCCGTAATGCCAGCTACTCTGGAGGTTGAGGTGGGAGAACTGCTTGAACCCGAGAGGCAGAGGTTGCAGTGAGCTGAGATCACGCCACTGCACTCCAGCCTGGGCAACAGAGTGAGACGCCACCTCAAAAAGAAAAAAAAACCTGAACAAACAAAAAATAAACACAGTATCATTTACATTAGCACTCCCGAAAATTAAATAATTAAGTTTAAATCTAACAGAATATGTACAAGGTCTATATTAGGAAAACTGCAGAACTCTAATGAAATAAAGAATTAAATGAATACAGAGATATTTCATGTTTATAAATAGGAAGACTCAATAATGTCAAGCTGTAAGTTCTTCCCAACTTGATCTATAGATTCATTGCAAATCCAGTAAAAATCCCAGAAAGTTATTTTGGGAATTTTGACAAACTGATCTTAAAGTTGATATGGAAGCTGGGCACAGTGGCTCATCCATCCCTGTAATCCCAGCACTTTGGGAGGCCAAGGCAGGTGGATCAATTGAGATCAGGAGTTCGAGACCAGCCTGGCCAACATGGTGAAACCCTGTCTCTACTGAAAGTACAAAAATTAGCCAGGTGTGGAAGTACATGCCTATAATCCCAGCTACTCGGGAGGCTGAGGCAGGAGAATCACTTGAACCTGGGAGGCAGTGGTCGCAGCAAGCCCAAGATTGCACCACTGAACTTCAGCCTGGGCGACATCGTGATACTATATCGCAAAAAAAAAAAAAAAAAAAAGATATGGAGAGCCAAAAGTCAAAAGACTTAGAATAGACAACACAATGTTGAAGGAAAAGAACAAATTGGAGAAATGACACTACTTGACTTCAAGATTTACTACAAAACTGCAGTAATCCAGCCAGCATGATATTGATGAAAGAATAGAGAAATCAATGGAACAGAACAGAGAGCCCAGAAATAGACTAAAATAAATACAGTCAACTATTCTTTGACAAAGAAGCAAAGGCAATACAATG
This sequence comes from Cacajao melanocephalus, assembly GCA_963573385.1. Classification (NCBI taxonomy): domain Eukaryota; kingdom Metazoa; phylum Chordata; class Mammalia; order Primates; family Pitheciidae; genus Cacajao; species Cacajao melanocephalus. The sequence continues at coordinate 1,068 of CAUYLG010061756.1, read as the reverse complement.
GAGAAGAGAGAGACTTTTCAACAAATGGTACTAGAACCAGACATCTACATTCAAAAACATGAATCTATACACAGATCTTAACACATTCCGCAAGAATTAACTCAAAATAGATCACAGACTTGAAAAACTCAAGACCGTAAAACTCTTAGAAGATAACACAGGAGAAAGTTTAGGTTACCTTGGGTTTGGTGAAAAATTTTTAGATGAAACACCAAACGTGTGATTCATGAAAGAAATAATTGACAAGATGGACTTCATTAACATTAAATTTTTTTGCTCTGTGAAAGACACTGTTAAGGGAATAAGAAGACAAGCCACAGACTGGGAGAAAATATTTGCAAAAAATATACCTGGTAGAGGATTGTCATCTGAAATATACAAAGAATTTTTTTTTCCTTTTTTGAGACAGAGTCTTGCTCTGTCACCCAGACTGGAGTACAGTGGCATGATCTGGGCTCACTGCAATCTCCGCCTCCCGGATTCAAGCAATTCTCCTGCCTCAGCCTCCCGAGTAGCTGGGACTACAGGTGCCTGCCACCACGCCTGGTTAATTTTTGTATTTTTAGTACAGATGAGGTTTCACCACATTGGCCAGGCTGGTCTCAAACTGCTGACCTTGTGATCTGCCTACCTCAGCTTCCCAAAGTGCTAGGATTACAGGTATAAGCCACCACACCTGGCCACAAAGAACTCTTAAAACCCAACAATAAGAAAATAAATTACCTGGGCTGGGTGGCTCACGTCTGTAATCCCAGCACTTTGGGAGGCTGAGGCAGGCAGATCACCAGGTCAAGAGATCGAGACCATCCTGGCCAAAATGGTGAAACTTCATCTCTACTAAAAGTACAAAAATTAGCTGGGTGTGGAGGCGAGCACCTGTAGTCCCAGCTACTTGGGAGGCTGAGGTAGGAGAATTGCTTGAACCTGTGAGGCAGAGGTTGCAGTGAGCCAAGATCACGTCATTGCACTCCAGCCTGGCAACAGAGTGAGACTCTGTGTCAAAAAAAAAAAAAAAAAAAAAAAAAAAAAAAAAAAAAAAAAAAAAAAAAAAAAAATTTCAGAATTAAA